>JBBPBX010006811.1:50634-67224 GCA_038048925.1 Garcialebias charrua
TATCATTATGTAATGCAATATTAACATAATGCATGAACAGCAGTATGGTTTCATGCCAAGAAAGAGCACCACAGATGTCATCTTTGCTTTGAGAATGTTGATGGAGAAGTACAGAGAGGGTCAGAAACAACTCCATTGTGAGGAGGTGTGGTATTGCATGAGGAAATCTGGATTGGCACATAAGTATGTTAGACTGGTACAGGACATGTATGAGGACAGCAGGACAGTGGTGAGATGTGCTGTAGGAGTGACAGATAGCTTCAAGGTGGAGGTGGGATTGCATCAAGGATCGGCTCTGAGCCCCTTCTTGTTTGCTCTGGTGATGGACCGACTAACAGATGAGGTCAGGCAGGAATCCCCATGGACTATGATGTTTGCAGATGACATTGTGATCTGTGGTGAGAACAGGGAACAGGTGGAAGAGAACTTGGAGAGGTGGAGGTATGCACTTGAAAGAAGAGGAATGAAAGTCAGCCGTAGTAAGACAGAGTACATGTGTGTGAATGAGAGGGAGGCCAGTGGAACAGTGAGGCTACAAGGAGCAGAGGTCACAAAGGTGCAGGACTTCAAGTACTTGGGGTCCACTGTCCAGGAAAATGGGGAATGTGGTAAAGAGGTGAAGAAGAGAGTCCAGGCAGGATGGAGTGGATGGAGAAAAGTTTCAGGAGTGATTTGTGAAAACAAGGTGTCAGCAAAGGTCAAAGGAAAAGTTTACAAGACAGTAGTGAGACCAGCTATGTTGTATGGACTGGAGACAGAACTGTAAGTGTCAGAAATGAAGATGTTAAGGTTCTCCTTAGGAGGGACAAGGATGGATAAGATGACCTTTTCCACAACCTGAACTCACAGGTTAAAACGAGGTTATCTTATATTTATTCTTATCTCACCCAACACATGGCCATGCTGCTAAAGATAGCCTCATCCTCCAACCCTCTGAGTGGAACCCCTAACAGTATTAGTCAGCTCAATTAAACGAACATTTGAAACTTGGCCCCAGTCCCGTATATCATCTCGTTTTGAGCCACAGCTGCACGTACACACAATCATGACTCTGCAGCCACCAATTTGCAATTTAGCTCAGTCTCTGTAGCCGCGAGGAATGATTCATTTCCATTATTTTCAAAGCCAAACGCACTGCGTCTGCTTATTGTTCTGCAGATAAGCTGGAGCTGGCGCGCCCTCAAAAGTCCATTTAGCGTTGAAGCTGTTTATTTTTGCTTTCTTCATTAGTGTGTTTCCCTCCGTCGTTACGTTCAGCAGACGTAGAACCAAGAACTGCCAACATGGGACAATCAGAACCTGAGCTCTGCCCCTTATCTGACACGGTGCAGGTGTCAGAACACAAACATGGCAACTCAAACCTATTCATCCCAGCATGCACCCAGCTTCCTTTTATTTGTCCAGCTGAAGCGCCCATTGCTGTGGCTGAAAGGCTGTGTTTTCAAACAGAAGATGGACCTTTGCAGCCAAATGAGAAAGTCAAGTAGAATAAACACGCGTGTCCTGGATGTTCCATCGCATCTCTTCCGCCGTGGTTCAAATTCATCTTCCGATGTGTGCATTTATTAAACATCACATTTAAAGCCATTCAAGTAGGATTCTGTGGAAAGGTTATCTCTCACTGGACTAATGGATACTAGTTGGTGACTCAAAATTGAGGGAAAATGGTTTTAAAAAAGGGTGGGCAGATTTTTTTTTGTTACAGTCTCACAGAATAGTTTCTGTGACCAGTGAGCCATGAAGCCACTTTTTTTTTTTTAAATCACAGCATATTTATTGTGTGTGCAGCTCTCAAAAATGCATTCTAGGTCGTGCAGATGATTTTGTTCTTCTCAGCCCACATCAGGGTTGCCAAATAGGAAATGTCATAATGTCATTTTAAAATGATTGTATTTTCATCCAAACTGTTGTATGTGCTGAGCGTTTGTGTGTGTTTTTCTGGTACACACAAATACCCAAACAATCACATATTTGAGAGCTTTAAGATAAAACTTTGATCATATATATTGAATAGACCCCCAAACCATTAACTAAATAGATTATTTATTGCATACCTGGCAACACAGGCTCATATCGTACCCACCTCAAATCGTTTTGCACCCATCTTTGCAGCTTTCATGATAAACTGGAGTAGACTTTTGAAAAGAAGTAGATTTGGACCATTTGTTAATTATATAATTATCAATGGTGTATGTATATACAGGGAACCCCCGACTTACGAACGAGTTCCGGACCTAAGGACCGTTCGCAGCTCGATTCTGCCGTAGGTCGGGGGTGAAAATAACGTCTCGTTCGTTGGTCCGGATTTTTGCCGTAAGTCGCGGACATAACGCTAACGGAGCGCCGCACACACATTTATCGGCATGAGACTGAACAAGCGGACATACTGGGCCATAAACATGCACAGAACTTTATTTACAAACACTTATCTAACACATTACACCACACATTCATCCATAAACACACACAGTACCTGTACAGCATGTACAGTAGTGTACAGTAATGTTAAACATTGCTATTCAGCACAGCACATTCAATACTGTAATTTAAAAAACTACTTTGTGGAACCAGATGTATGAAAACAAAGTGCCTTAGTGTACAGTCCAGTCCAGGAACTTTTAAAAGGTACAGTAATGTATTTTTCAGCACAGAAAAAGCATACAAAATACAAATCTCTTCCTAAACAGTTCCTCAGCCATAATCAGCAAATGATGTCAACCATGAACACTTCTGAAAAGAGCAACAGATATTGACATCAAACAGCAGCAAATCAGCAGTAATTCCCATCCATCCATCCATCATCAATCAAACAGCACCAAATCAGCAGCAATTCACATCCATCCATCATCAGCAAATGATGTCAACCATGAAGCATGAACACTTCTCAAAGAGCAGCAGCTATTGACATCAAACAGCAGCAAATCAACAGCAATTCCCATCCATCCATCTATCATCATCAGCAGCAGCTATTGACATTAATCAGCACCAAATTAGCAGCAATTCACATATATCTATCATCAGCAAATGATGTCAACCATGAACCATTAACACTTCTCAAAGAGCAGCAGCTATTGACATCAAACAGCAGCAAATCAGCAGCAATTCCCATCCATCCATCCATCCATCATCAGCAGCAGCTATTGACATGAATCAGCACCAAATCAGCAGTAAATCACATCCATCACAAACATGTTACAACCATCATGTTTGTGAAACCAGTGCCTTGGTGTGCAGTCCATGTCCATGTGCATAAAAAAGAAGTCCATGAACTCTAAAAAAGCTAGAAGCAGCAGAAAAAGGAAACAAAATTCCCTTACTTTGATTGAAGTGTAGGTAGACAGTCTGTATGATGTTTTTCTCAAGTTCAAACCTGGATCTGATGGAACTGCTTAGCCATTACTCAACAATGAATGTTGGGAGCATTTTAGGCCAGGTGTGAGTTCAGGCAGGTGTGAGTTGGGGTGTGTGGTCCTGATGTGAGCAGGTCTGTGCATCAGATTAGTTTTTTTTTTGTGGCAGCAGTCATTGAGGCAGAAGGTGTTGACACAAAGGTGATGGATGGAGGCAACATGCAGGACACAGAGGCAGGCAGGACAGACGTCCAGGATGACAAAGGCAGGTAGGACAGATGTCCATTCATGAGGAATTTGCACGATGTGATCTGTGTAAAAAATTAACACAAACATGAAAATGTACAGTTACAGTTGGACAATGACCTGCAAAGAAAACATGGAAAACAGACAGAGAACAAGTTCTACTCACTGCTGATGTTCACAAACAGCTGACACTGGAGACAAGCTAGGGCAGCAGGCAGGATGACAGAGGCAGGACTGAGAGGCAAGAGCAGTAGGTGGTTCTGTTGAAACCCACACACAGATGTCAACATCTGCAGATAAGAAAACACAGACAAGAACAACTTCTCCTTACCTGTGTGGTGTGGTGTGGTGCATTTGTGGAGCTGGAGGAGGTACCGGAGGCTGGTCCATGAGGCAGAGCAACAGGTGGTTCTGTTGAAACCTACACACACAGACGTCAACATCTGCAGAAATGAAAACACACAAGAACAAGTTCTCCTTACCTGTGTGGTGTGATGTCGTGCATTTGTGGAGATGGAGGAGGTACAGTAGGCTGGTCCATGAGGCAGAGCAGCAGGTTGGTTCTGTTGAAACCCACACACAGATGTCAACATCTGCAAAAATGAAAACACAGACAAGAACAACTTCTCCTTACCTGTGTGGTGCATTTGTGGAGCTGGAGGAGGTGCAGGAGGATGTTCCATGAGGCAGAGCAGCAGGTGGAGGTACCAGAGGCTGGTCCATGAGGTAGAGTAGCAGGTGGAGGAACCGGAGGCTGGTCCATGAGGCAGAGCAGCAGGTGGAGGTACCGAAGGCTGGTCCATGAGGCAGAGCAGCAGGTGGTTCTGTTGAAACAAATACACACAGATGTTAACATCTGCAGAAATGAAAACACACAAAAGAACAACTTCTCCTTACCCGTGTGGTGTGGTATGGTGCATTTGTGGAGATGGAGGAGGTACAGTAGGCTGGTCCATGAGGCAGAACAGCAAGTTGGTTCTGTTGAAACCCACACACAGATGTTAACATCTGCAAAAATAAAAACACAGACAAGAACAACTTCTCCTTACCTGTGTGGTGTGGTGCACATGTGTGGATGGACCAGGGGGCGTGACGCTTTGGAGGCTGTCGAGAGAGAGGTGATGATTACAGTAGATGTAACATAAAACAAAAAATAAAGTAAAAAAAAATTAACATGTCTTTGCTGTACCTTTCCGACGATGCTGTGCTGGTATGTGAAGGTGGGCAGGTCAGTGATGGGATGGTGGAGCTGGTGGAGAGGAGGGGGAGGAGGAGGAGCAGCAGGCTGTGAACATAAGCAGATACAAATTGATTAACAGATGAAATTAATGTGTGTAACATGACACAACTCAGAAAAATAAAAATAACATTTCATTACAGTACTGTACCTGGAGGGAGGGGGCGGGGGGCGTCTTTTCCTGGGGAGAGTGTGGGCTTTCCATGGCCTCCTCCTGGCTTGCTGCAGGAGGACTGGATGGCCTTTCAGCTGGTGCACCAGCAGATCCTGGAGGCGGTGCTGGGACCTTTGTCACAAATCACAGCATGCTGCTCTGCACCTGCTCCTGCTTTTTGTCCTCCAGGATCTGCTGGTAACCTGCAACGTCATTCAGGACAACCCTAGAGACCCTGGAGAACCTCTCCCCATCGGGGTCCTGCGCCTCCATCCTCGCCAGGAAGCTGTGGAGCTCTTTAAAACCCTTTACCATATCCTGCCTGGTGAAGGTCTTGGGTGGAGGGATGGGGGTGGCCTGCTCCTCTTCCTCATCTGGCACGTGCCTGTCCAGCTACATCAGGTCGTCCGGGACAGCTCCTCTCCTGATGCACCCAGGAGGTGTTGGACATCGTCCTGGTCCATGTCAAGATGCAGTAACCTGCCCAACCTCACAACATCCTCAATTACACGGTCCACCTCCTAGGAATCGTGTACCTCCTGAACCAGCTCTGGACAGAGCTTCTTCCACACTCCACACAGGTTCTTTTGAGTAACACGATCCCAGGAGTTGCCAATGTTCAGCATAGCATCGTGGACGTTGTACTATCTCCAGAACTCTTTGAGGGTGAGGGTCTCAGAGTTCTCTGTTGCCTCCAAAGCGGCCCGGATGACCCTCTGAAGGTAGTACGCCTTAAACGTACTAATCACCCCCTGGTCCATTGGCTGGATCAGGGACGTGGTGTTCGGCGGCAGGTACACCACCTTCACATTAGGGTTCAACTCCGTGAGATCAGAGGGGTGTCCTGGAGCATTGTCCAACACCAGCAGGACTTTAAAGGCAATCTTTTTGAGGTTGCAAAAACGCCAGACATCTGGCACAAAGTTGTTGGTGAACCAATTTGTAAACACAGCCAGCGTCACCCACGCCTTTTTATTTGAGATCCAATAGACTGGCAAGCGTTTTTTATCAACATTTTTGAAGGCTCTGGGGCTTTCAATTTGGTACACCAACAACGGCTTGAGTTTGCAATCACCCGAAGCATTGCCCCCCACCAGCAAGGTCAAACGCTCCTTGCCGACCTTGTGTCCCAGTGCGGTTCGTTCGGCCTTGCTGATGTAGGTCCTGTCTGGCAAACGCTTCCAGAACAGGCCTGTCTCATCGACGTTGAACACTTGCTGGGCAGTGTACCCGCCGTCCCTGATGATCACAGCCAGTGTTTCAGGAAAGGCCTCAGCTGCCTCGTGGTCAGCACCGGCGGCCTCACCTGTTTACCATGCACACAAACATGACACGGTTAAGCTGTTGTAACACTGTAATAAAAGGAAAAATATATTTAAAAAATCGTAAGTCGTGGACTACCTATTAAAAATAAAAATGAGAAATTAAGTGCTCACCCTGTATTTTGATGTTGTGAAAGTTGTTTCTCTCTTTGAAGCGAGCAAACCAACCTTTGGAGGCGTTGAACTGCTCTGATCCAGCCCTCTCCCCCACCCTCCCCCCCCTGATGTGCTGCCTGACGTCCCTTCTCCTGCGCTCTGCGTAGATGTGCCTTCTCCAGGATCGCTCTGTGAAGACGTCCCTTCTCCAGGATCGCTCTGTGCACCCCCCTGCCCCCTGCACCTCCCCCACTCCTCGCTACTTCTTGCAGCCGAAGATAAATCCTCCTCGCCTTCTCACATATCACTGACATGTTAACGGGGACACGCCTTTGTGTATTGTCCTCCAGCCATAGCACCAGCAACCGTTCCATTTCCACAATCTTACCCGTCCTCTGCTTCGTAATTATCATTGACTTCATGGGAGCCGAATCACGCATGTGCTGTAAAATGCGCTCTCTGTCCTTAACTCTCGTCCCCACAGTCAACCTGACTAACCCTAGCTTGTCTCCAATTGCCGTTGGTGTCATGCCCCGATCTGACATTCTTATAATTTCAGCCTTTGTCTCCAGCATAGGTGTTCTACGTTTCTTAGACTCGGCCGCGTCCGCGGACTTTCCTGTTCTCTTCGGAACCATTTCTAAAAATTAGCGTACGTGCTAAGGGGCTAATGCTAATAGATTTCTTAGGAGCTAACGCGCAAATTAATGCTAACATTGACAAATGAATGCTAACGTGCTAATGTTCTCTTTCGTCTAAAAATTCTAAATTTAGTACCTGTTCGTTCGTTTTTTGTTCGTTGTTCGTTCATTGTTCGTTTGTTCATTGTTCGTATGTCTCTTCTCATCAATCTCCGTAACTAACCCACGAGGGACAAAATGGCGAAGCCCTTTAAATAGTACCGCTTTACCTGTACGTATCCCTCCGCCGCCAGGTGCAATGCGGCTGTGTGTACTTCCGCCGGGAGCCCAACCCCCACTCTCGCTGGCGGTAGTTTTCCACTGTCATGCGCAGTGTCATGCCCAACACACAAAAGCCAAGGCAATCCCCTCCCCCACCTTGCCGCTTGCCGTAATGACGCAGTCATGCCGTAGCTCGATTACATACTTCTAATGGGGCTCGTTCGTAGGTCTTGCATCTAGTATGCCGTAGCTCGATTACATATTTTTAACTTGGTTCGTTCGTAAGTCCCTTTTTTTGCCGTATCTCGATGGCATTCTTTCAAAGTGGCTCATTCGTAGGTCCGGGTTGCCGTAGGTCGGGGGCGCCGTAAGTCGGGAGTTTCCTGTATATATAGTTTTATTTTATTTTTTATCACCTTTAGGCATAGGCATGTTTACTGTTGCTCCTCTGCAGGTGTTGAATGCAGCTCTGGCACTTTTCCGACTAAGTGACAAGTTGCCTCTGTGATGATTTTAAGAAGAAAATGTTTTTAATGCAGTCAGACACTGAAAGATGAAGACATTAAAACTAAGAAGTATTTAAGTGGTAAAAATGTGTAAATGTTAATAAAATAGTGTTTGCAAGAGCCGCTATTTAAGTTTTGAGACAGAAGTTGTTTTAAGGTTGTGGTGTTAATCCACTTTGGTCGACCTGACATCACTCAGACTAGCCAAAGCAGTGGTACCCAACAATGATCCTTGAGGAACACCATCCAGCATGTGTTAAGCCCCCAGTATACTGTTCTTTGTGCCCAGCGCCGCTGGACTGGCGTGAGCTGCGCGCAGGCAGTTCATATTATACTCTGTGCAAGCGCAGCTCTCTGGAGTGCAGGCTACAGGACAAATTGAGGTCGCTGATTGGTCATTTGCTGACACGCGAGGCAGTTTATCAACGCGCGCGCGTAGGCGTAGTAAAATTTGAGCTTGGCGCGTTCACGCCCGCGATCAAAGGCTTTTGCCGCGGCGCTCCCACGGCGCCGAGCGGCGTGAGGCAAAAGAAACAGGTATACAGTATTGGGGCCTTTAGTTGTTTCCCTGCTCCAGCACACCTGACTCAGTGATTTAATTACATCATGAAGTTGTATGGAAGCCTGTTAGTCACCCATTGATTCAAATCAGGTGTGTCAAAGCAAGGAAACAACTAAAACACGCAGGATGATGTTCCTCAAGGACCAGGTTTGGGAACCTTCAGGTTTTTTTCTTTTCTTTTCGGGTTTCAGGTCTCTCTTGTGAATGAGTCCCCGATGCTCAATGGGACTAATAATAAATAAAGGTTGAATGAATCCGCAACAGGCAATATATTCATTAATCATAACCTTTCCACAGAAGTCCACTTCAAGAGCTCAAGTATTTTAAATATAAATGTCTGTGCAGCTGCCTTTTAATTTATGCAGCCTAAACCACAACCTGCACGTTGTTGATTAAATAAATATATAAAGCTTAATTTCAAGAATATTCCAAAATATTCCTTTTTAGTCCTGATTTGTCTGTAATCTTTTTGTGTTTTTAGATACAATCTGGAACTTGGAAAGACTATAAAAGTGCAAACTTGACTCACATGTGAGATGAAACATGAGAAACAGTGTTTTAGAAGCGTCCTCATCATGAAAGTAAATCTCACATCACAAAAAGCCTGAGAGGCGTTTACCCACAACAGAGCCAGAGTTCAGGACAGCATCTTTCCTCAGCCTTTCCTGGGACAGAAACCGGGCCCAAAGCAGATTAGAAAACAGCTGCTCTGAATTTGCGCTCCAAGCCAAATAAACGCTGGAAGATATTCCAGGCGATCTGTCCGTGTTAGACCGAATGTTTGTTTGTAATGGAGTCAGCTGTGAAAGGCTGAGAGTCCATCATAAATCAATTTGCTCTTTTATCTGAGACTTTAAAGATAATTGACCAAAAAAAAAGTGTTTTGGGCCACCCCATCTGTAACGCACATGTCCTGTCTTCCAGGGCTCCCTGACAATCAGAACATCTCAGTTTTCAGAAAGTACGTAAAAAGTTGAATTTGATGCAATGAAAGCTGGACTGTTGTGATTATGGCTAAATGGAATCAGTGTTTTGGTACCGGTACATCCAGAAACACTGTCCCACAGTCTGCTTCATTCTGTGTTTCAGTACATCACCAACTGTCCCACTATGTCATGAAACAGTGGATCTGGTCATCTTGCTTACAAATAAAATAACAAATAAGTAAGTTAGCACTCTACTGGTTGAAACGTACCAATTTAGTTTTTTTTTTTCTACATACCCTGATTAGTGTTAAAAAATCTGATGCCGTTGACAAAAAGACTTGTTGATCATCTTTAAAAAAACTCCACTTCAGTCACTTAGTTAGTCTGAGTAGAAGTCTGTGACTTTGACCTCTTTTATGGGCCCAATTTGGTCTTTTTTCATGATTTACCCCAAGTTTTGTTTGGGGTTAAATAAAAAACAACTATTTTTGAAATTAAACCTGTGCCTGGCTTTATCCTTGACTGCTCGGTCCATCACACATCTTTAGTGATGAAGATCCAGTCCCCCGGCACAAACAGAGTAATATTGTGTATGCTGTTCAGTGTCAGGAGGGCTGTGATCAGTCTCAAGCCCCCAGTATACTGTTCTTTGTGCCCAGCGCCGCTGGACTGGCGTGAGCTGCGCACAGGCAGTTCATATTATACTCTGTGCAAGCGCAGTTCTCTGGAGTGCAGGCTACAGGACAAATTGAGGTCGCTGATTGGTCATTTGCTGACACGCGAGGCAGTTTATCAACGCACGCGTGTAGGCGTAGTAAAATTGGAGCTTGGCGCGTTCACGCCCGCGATCAAGGGCTTTTGCCGCGGCGCTCCCACGGCGCCGAGCGGCGTGAATCAAAAGAAACAGGTATATTGGGGGCTTTATACTGTATCGGGGAAACTAAACAGCCACTGGCCAAAAGGATGGCCCAGCACAGAAGATCAACATCATCAGGTCAGGACTCTGCGGTCTACACTCATCTCCAGGCCAGCGGTCACTCTTTCAGGGATGAAGATGTTCACATCCTTGATAGAGAGGAACAATGGTTTGAGAGAGGAGTAAAGGAGGCCATCTTTGTGAAAAGAAACCGTCCATCATTAAACAGAGGTGGAGGCCTCCGGGTTCAACTGTCCCCCTCTTACAATGCTGTTATTGCTAGTATCACTCAGCCCTCTGTGAATAGCAAACAACCATCAGGGTGCTAACGATCCATCGTTAGGCTGATGGTCCTCCTTGATCATGTGAGCAGCTGGTTTCAGCTGGTTGATCCACTGTGAGAGGGTGCTATTTATAAGACTGAGCTGAATACAGCATCTCAGACTGAGGAAGTCTTTCGGACAAAAGACGAAACGTTTCTACAGTTTTTTTGCTTTGTTTTGTTTTGTTTTTTGAATGTCCAGAGGACCAGACTTAGCTTTTTTTAGATTTTTCTACTTGGATTATTGAGCATGCATCAGGGTGTTCTTAAACACTTGCTGAAATATAGCAGGTCTTTCTTAAAGAGGAACTTACCCCAAAATTAACTTTTTTTATCTGATAAACTCCCTAGAATGTGTGTAAAATGTTGTATAGCACTATGTCTGTGTTAATTTTCATGTTTTTGTGCGTATTTATTCAAATCGGCAATATTTGGTCTAAAAACGTGTTTACACTAATCCTATGGGTTGAACTGTGGTACTGCAGCCTAATTTACATATCGATCGACTGTTCACTCTAACATGTCTTGTATACTCTCTGTCATCACATCCTCTGTTGCGTGAGTATAAAAGTGGTTCAAGCAGAGCCACTCCCCTGCAGAGATTGGGAGTTGGATTAGCGATAGCAACATAGCATTAGCATTAGATTTTATACGTCTACCTTATAATGTTTTGCTAGTTTTTTGATACTTTGTTTTAAAAAAAAAATGTTTTTCTCTCTTTTGTTTTTTTCTCTTTTGTTTTCTATTGTTTATTGTTTAAGGAAATTCTACTATTGCTGTTCATCGTTCTTTAGTTTTAGCAGGTCGCTTTCGTAAATGAGCCATGAGGCTCAATAAGATTTACCTGACTAAATAAAGGTTGAATGAATGAATGAATTAGCATCAGTGCCTGAAGCCAGCGGCTCAAACTGAGGGCCGCTGTGCTCCAAGTCTCTCTCAGCTTCTGGTGAGGGAGGGGGTGAAAATAGCCTGGCCCTCGCCTTCCTGCACAGCTCCGCTCAATTCTCATTTCCCTTCACTGCTGTCTGGGACTTCTCTCATAGACAACGATTTCTCCGGTAGATTTTTGACCGGACCAATCAGAGAACAGAAGGGGCAGAGTTTTTGGCCCCTAACCTACGCCCCCACCTGTCCCAGCGCAGCCAGCTCGCAGCCGCATGTTCTCATTCAAAGCGATGCAGGACTGTTGTATAAATGACACAAATGTATTAATTTCCCCTTCTTAATCCCTTATCTGGAGTTTTCTTTTGTTTTTTTGGCCAAAAGTCAAGTGTTCGCTCCCTCCTCCCTCCTCCTCCTCCTCCTCTCCCTCCGCTGAACAAGGAAATGCCCCCACCTGTCCCAGCGCGCAGCCAGCTCGCAGCCGCATGTTCTCATTCAAAGCGATGCAGGACTGTTTTATATGTGACACAAATTTATTAATTTCCCCTTCTTAATCCCTTATCTGGAGTTTTCTTTTGTTTTTTTCCCAAAAGTCAAGTGTTCGCTCCCTCCTCCTCCTCTCCCTCCGCTGAACAAGGAAACGTCTCAGGTTGTCACGAGAGAATTAAAGTCAGGTTTTAAGTTGCTGCCCGAGTCCCATCAGATTTCCTGGTCTTCTGGTGTGTTGGACCAGCGCTCCATGGTTTTATTTTATTATTAGGACGTTTTATTATCATATACAGGTGGTCCCCGACTTACGAGCGCCCTGACCTACGAGCGTTCGACTTTACGAGATTATCATAATTAATAAAAATATGAAATTAAAAAAAAAAAAAAATTTTTTTTTTTTTTTTGGGTTTAAATGTTCTTAATTTCATGTGTTGCAGCTGTGAATGTTTTAAATGGCTTTATATATACGTAAAGTATCATTATTATCATTTTTTTAAATAATTTCGTGCTTTTTTGAACACTGCCGAGACTGGAACTAATGAATGAACTGGTATTCCGGTACTGCTGAAACTGGAACTAATGAATGTAAAATGGCGGAGCCGCCATTTTACATTCATTACTTCCGGTCTCGGTCGGCAGTCGGCTTTTGGAGGACTGTTTCTCCCATAAGAGCATGCCTCATACGGATAAATTAACTGGAAACACTCCCTGAACTCTGTGAATGTCTCAGGACTGGAGCAGCAGCGCGATCGCTTCGCCAAGCGCTCCTACAGCACCGCGCGAGACCAGCAGCTCATGGTATGAGCTAAGCTAACATGCTAAACCGGACCCCTCCAGAGCTGTTGCTTCGACAGCCGGCTTTGTGCGATCAGAGGTCCCTGGAGCTCGCCTCGATGTCGGACTGGAAGCCGAAGACATCGGGGGACAACGAGCTAACTTGGAATAACAAAGCCGACAGCATTTTTGGAGATGCAGATAAACCGGACTGCCCGGAGATGTCTCAGGCATGGAGAAGCTGCGGACTGGATTAGCAACGAGCTAACATTAGCCTCGTAGCTGCACCCTCGTAGCTCTCCGACAGCCGGCTTTGTGCGATCAGAGGTTCCTGGAGCTCGCCTCGATGTCGGACTGGAAGCCGAAGACATCGGGGGACAACGAGCTAACTTGGAATAACAAAGCCGACAGCATTTTTGGAGATGCAGATAAACCGGACTGCCCGGAGCTGCGGATTCGGGGGAGCTAATGCTAACAGATGCAGCTGATGGCAGCGCAAGCAGACGGCTTTCGGTAAGTTATTAAAACTTTTTCTGTATGAAGTTAGGATACTAACAGTCCTTTCTGTCTGGACTAGACAGTTGCACTGCACTTTGACTGCACATAGAGCGCGTGGAGGGGGGGGCGAGAGACGACGTGTCTGTCGTGTGAAAACAAAAGGCAGAGAAAAGCACTGTTGTACTGTACCGAAAAAACTGTATAGGTATGTGTTTATAGATGAATGTGTGGTGTAATGTGCTAGCTAACTGCTTGTAAATAAAGTGTTGTGCATGTTTAAGGATCAGCATGTACGCTTGTTCAGTCTCATGTTGATAAACGGGTGTGCGCTGCAGCGCTAGCGTCTTTTTTCTATTTGCGAGCAAAGTTCCGGTTTTACGAGATAGCCACTGCGGGCCGTTCCGATGTACGAATTTTCGGTTTACGAGCAACTCATAAGTACGGAACTCGCTCGTAAGTCGGGGACCACCTGTAAACACATACAACGGAGCGAGAGAAAATTCAGCAGGAGGCGGAGCTGAAGTCAAGTTCAGCAGCAGGGGGGAGCAGCCATCAGCAGAGCCCACGCCTCCAGCAAGAATCGTTTTTCAATGGACAGGTCCCAGACCCTTGTCTGAAGCGAAGTGAAGGACAGGGTCTGGTTTTAACCAGGCGTGAAAAGTCCTCCACCTCAAAGTCCTCCACCTCACTGACATAACTAGCTGTGTCGCTGTGATCACTCTCCATGTTGCATAAATTATGCTAATGCTAGCTGCATGTCACGGTCTCTCGCCCTGGCCACACCTCCTCCAGGGTTGCCAGATCTCCAGACCGAAAGAAGCGATCAGCTCCTTCAAAACAAGCACAAACAAGCGACTCGCTCTTTCAAAAAAAAGCCCCCAAAAAGCCCAGCTGGCAACCCATCCCATTGTGTAAAAAAAGGCCGTTTTAAACAGTATAAACATATTTATTATGGCATTACATATAACCAGCAAAATTATACATTAAAGAACGTATTCAGTCTAAAAAATAAAAATACATTTTGCATTTTTATACAGCTGGTTTGTCATGTGTACAAATTAAAAAATAAAAATAAAATTAAACTGCAAAGTCAACAAAACAACTTTCTTTATACTGATGCTCAATGAAGCAGGTAGAGAAAAAAAACAGCATACAGGCAGGAAAAAACTTTGATTTCTTAAAACTCTGTTTAAAAGCATCTGTGGTCGGATCCAGTCTTGAAGAGCACGCTCTTTCTCCCAATCTTTATTATATTTTTTCCATATTTACCCCACTTAGAGCTCATATTAGCGTTGTCTAGACAAAGAATAAAGAACAGAGACAAAGAATAAAGAACAATGTTGCATTCGCGTGTAGTCGGATGTCCCGTGAAGAAACACGGTTTTTAATTTTAAACTCACTTTGAAAGTAATTTTCATTAATTTATCATTTTGTTTGCTAAAAATTAACATAGTTGAATGATACAAGATATATATGTTGTGTCACTATATGCAAAGTTCAAAAATGATGTCACAATACCTTTAAAATCAAAAAGGCGTTCAATTCAAGATCAACTGGACTTTATTTGTAACTTTCTGTTACAAATAAAGTCCAGTTGATCTTGAATTGAACGCCTTTTTGATTTATCATGTCCTGGACGACTGAGAATCTTCACCAGCATAATACCTTTAAAATAACTTCAGGAGTTCGGCTCTGTCGCTTGCGCCAACTGCACCTGAACGTAACACATCCGCCTTGACGTAACATACGTGGAAGGGGGGCGTGACAAACTACCTACCACTCGCATTACTGCTCGACTGAAAAACAAGCACAAATAAGCGACTCAATGTCCACGAGAAGCCCAAAAAACCGCCACAAGCGGCTGACCAAATTTGAAAGCGCCTCCAGGAAAAAACAGGCCCAATGCCGCTTGAAATAAGCGGACTTGGCTATGACCTCCTCACTCTAACCCCCCACCACCTCCCCCTCCTTTAGGCGGTGTCTCTTGGCACACCCACTTTGCATTTTTTAAATCTTGTCTTGGGGCGGAACTATTGTTTCACAGTGGGGTAAGTTCCTCTTTAATATTAAGATGTTCGGCACATGGTTGAATTGAAAGTGGTGGTCTTGTATACATGTAGATGAGAACCACTTCACTTCTGTCTACAATCTTTATTTTACAATACATCAACAATTTTTGCATGAAGTACATGAGAATAAGAACTCTTCTGTCAGCTTAAGTTAGTGACTGGTGACTTGGAGCATGCAGCTCAAGGCTTTTAAAGCTATTAAAGGAGAAATGAAAAGTGTTTTTAAGCTAATAGTAGTCTAATGAAAAGCATAAAATAAGCTTGTTGAGAAATTTTCACAAGTCAAAAATGTCATCCTAACTCAAATTTAGACTTTGCAAAGTGAAGAAATTCTCATCTGGTGTTTTTGACCCCCCTCCCCCTGCCTGCTCTCCGTCCCCTGAATATGACATAGGCAGTGCAACTGGAGTTCATCCTCATACAGTAATATTAGTGTGTGTATCTAGTTGTGGACAAAAAGGTTTCAGTGTGTATCCTCATACAGTAATATTAGTGTGTGTATCTAGTTGTGGACAAAAAGGTTTCAGTGTGTAGCAATTAGGGATGCAGCAAAAAAAATCTATTTTTTAAAGAATCAAGATTCTTAGTCCTGGCGATTCAGAATCGATTCTAAAAGCCCCAAAATCGATTTTAAAACTTTTTTTAAATTTTATATTGTATTTTTACCGCTCCTGTGCATTCGGCCGCTGTAGAATTTTGGCCGTGTAGGGCCACCGTAGTTAGTTAGCCAGGCAGCTCCCAATAGAGCCTGCTAGCAAGGAGGGAGACAGCATGTTTCAACTTGCTCCTTCATCTTTAAAAATCATTTTAGATCCTACTATGTTCTGGGGAAGACAGTAACTGTTTCAGGACATTTTCAACACCCCCACTTCCACGTTAGCATACGGCGCTAGCATGCTAACGTTAGCATACGGCGCTAGCATGCTAACGTTAGCATGCGGCGGCTAACGCACGGCTATTCGTATTTCCAGGATAGAAATGCCCATTAATGCACTAAATCACCAAACTGTTTTTGACTAACTAAAGTGATATCCTTCAGATTCAAAAAAGTCTTCTGCTTCCATTTTAAATGACAGACAAGAGGACAGTAATGATGGGTTTATAGCTTCAGTGTTATTGTAAGATAGCAAAGGAGGTCTTAATTGTGTCATAAAAGTGCGTCCAGAAAATTACTACAGAAATCACTGTACTTCGGCATGTAGCAGGAAAAATGTAAAAAACTATTTCTTTAAGCTACTGACTTGAAAAAAGCATACTAAGTATGTTTATGTGTGTTGTTTACTATATGAAATTCTTGTTATATCGATTTTTTCAGATTTGATTACATTTCTCCTTTAAA
>JBBPBX010006812.1:19647-56651 GCA_038048925.1 Garcialebias charrua
GTGTGTGTGTGTGTATGTGTGTGTGTGTGTGTGTGTGTGTGTGTGTGTGTGTGTGTGTGTGTGTGTGTAACAAATTGCCTCCTCTGACAAGAATCCGATCCTGGCTGGTCCTCATAATCCTCAGTAAACACTGTAGTAAATGGAAAGTCATGTTTGCAGCCAGACACATCCCTCATCAGGGACTCAAGAATAAATGCTACACTCCAATATTTTTTTCTTTGAACGTTTTTTTTAAGTAGCCATCTTTTATCTAAATGTTTCTGTTAATTAATAAGCAATGTCTAAGTGCTAAAAAATGTTCAATGTTTTTTTTGTAAGCATGAATTAGAAAATGTAATCACACTAAGTGTTTTGGAAGTGATGTTTGACCTCCTTGAAAACTTGATTCAGTCAAAGTGCTTTGTAACATTTTAAAAGCCCAATGAGCATTAAGCATTTGATGTATTTCGCCAAGATAAACAAAACTGTAACAAATAATCAGTACCCAGTGGAGTCATTTTTATCAATAAAAAAACATTATCTGTTGTGATATTATTGTATAATTATAAATCACCACTTCATTTTACCAACATTTTTACTCACACTAACATTATGTAATACTGAGCTGTACTTTTTAACACAATCCACAATTCTTACTGCTCCTTCACTACAACTGTACTCTGTCTTGTCTGTCCTTAGAAAAAATATTTTAAACAATAACCTATAAAAAAGTATTGAGGTGCATTACATACCTATATAAAAAGCTGTTTCACACAATTCAACCAGTTAAAAAAAGAGTCATTTATAAAGTTTTTAAATATATATTTGTATATTCCATCTTTCCATACTCTGTCTTTAGTTACAGTTAGACAGCAAGTTATGATATGTATTATTCTTATTATTCTGTTACATATCAACAATGTACTAGATTGTATCAGTTATTCCTGGTGATCTAAACACCTTGTTGCAAAATAATTCAGCAATAGCTGAACGCCAAAAAATCGTATTACTGTAGTTATGTTCAGAAAAACAAAATGTATGATCAAACACTCGCACTTTATGAAACCCTCCAACAACCACTCTGTTAGCTTTGCCTCTGTTTGCATAGATGCACCAGTGTTCTGCAATCCTTCCAAGCTAAAATCACATGGGGAAATGGTTGAATAATGATCTGAAGGATCTGAGATGTGCTGTGTGGGATATCGAGTTCCTCACTATTCAGGGGGTTCAGTTCAAGTCCTACTTCAAACACATTGATACCACATTATGTGGGAGGGTTTGCTCATGTACTGCTCGGCATGTAGAGCTATTTATTTGTTTGTAACCGTTTACAGCTCATCTAATGTGAGGGAAACTAGAGTTCAAGTAAAACAATGACTGCTTTCAGATGAGATAAGATGGAGAGGAGAAAGGTAGCTGGAAGTGATAAACAATCCTTGACCTGAGAGATGAACAAATACCTGGGGCTGTGAGAGGACCATGATAGAGGTCCTGTGCTTTAGTTGTTCAGGTTATTTCAATATTTACTAGATTACAGAGGAGAAAGTGTATCTGCTTGGAAAAATAAACGCACACAGTACATTCACCTGAAATTCAAGGATATCACATTCAAATAAACAATTCTTGACCAAAACAGCATTAAAAATACAATTTGTTTTTGTGCCAAACAAGAGGTGAAAACATCCTATGGGTGAGATGTGGTCATTAAAACATCACCGCTTGACCCTCAAAGTTCTAAATTAAAACAACAAATAATAGTGTTTTATTACTGAACCTTGACTCACCTATAAAAACCTAGTATAATGAAGAAAAAAATGGATGTCAAAATGTCAACCTGGGCTGAAATAATTTTTGTTTTATTTGCCCATCTAGTAAAAACAGTTATCCTGATGGTAAATAAAGACTTTCAAAATTCACACAACTACAACTGGACACCCAGACAATTTGCTCACAGTATGTCAAGAAACAAGCAGGTGAACTATGAAACTAACATTTCATCATCAGAAAACTAATTTAAAAAAGCATCAAAAATGTATTTCTTTTGACTTTTCTACCTGGATTGTTCTGCAAAACAGCCCAAAGTAGCTACATTCTGTCAAAGTGAATCAGAATTTTCTTTTTTTCTCACCACGAGGACCCAAATGATGCATTGCTTTAAACTAGAGACAGAAAACAAACCCTGGTAAATGGTAAATGGTAAATGGAGCTTATTTATATAGCACTTTCTAGCCCCCTGTAAGGAGCCCCAAAGCGCTTTACAATACCAGCCATCCACCCATTCATTCACACATTCATACACCGGTAGTGGTAGCCTGCCTTGCAAGGCGCCATCCAGACCTACCGGTCAACATTCAAGTGTTGCCCATTCCTGTCTTGTGTAAAAAGGGTCTCTCACTTGCTATTAAGTCGACTGTAGTTCAAAGTCACACAGTTAGCTTGTTGTCTATAGGTGTCCCAATGAATGCCTGTCTGGAGTTTCTGAGTAATAAAAACAACTCAGATGGTGTCTTAAAAAGTTAAATCACTGCACTGCAGTACAAGTACTTTGTTGCTGCACTTAAGTACAGCTTTTATGTATCTGCACTTTACTTAAGTAGAGTTAAACGTGGGTACTTTCAACTTTTACTCCACTACATTTTACATCATCTGTACTTTCTACTACACTACATTTCTATAATGCGTTGAGTTACAAGTTACATTCACGTTGCAGTTTTTTGATTTGTTTGTTAGTTTGAAAGTAACAAATGGTGAGAGGGGAGTTGATCCATTGAATCACTGCAAAGTGGGCATGTAACGTTAGACCTGCCTTCAAGAAGAGCTGGACCAGTGACGTATATTCTAGTATATACTTCACTTAGCTGTGCACACCCACAGCACCGCTAACACACCCAAAATGGATTCCACCACGGAGAGTCAGCCAGAAGATACACACCACCCATGGCTTTATTTAATGATAATTGAAAGACTATATGAAGGACAGCATTTGTGTCAGTTCATGTTAGGACAGGAGACGAGAGATGTCTGCAAATGGCTCGACACTTAGGTCCACGTTTTGAAAATGTTGTCAGGAAGTTAAAATATTGTTCACTATTGACCCATTACAAAGTTGACTAGACAGTATTTTAACTAGAGTTGATGACAAACTGGAGTTGAAATGATCAGAGTCTATTCTTTTGTTAGGTCTAATGCTCCTTTTTTCATGCTGACAACTTTTACTTAAATGTGTTTACTGCCTTAAAATGACACATTGGTTTTGCTTTGTGTTAAATAAAAACTTTCAAAGGTATAGTCATTCCTCTTTCTTAGTTTTTTTTAATGGCATTTAACTCTGAGAATAAGAAATTTAATAATATTTTTTTCTTCTTTCTGCCACCTTTCATTTTATGTATTTTAATTATTTCACAAATTTATGAATTTGTTTTATTCCATTATATTTTATGTTTTTTTAATATGTAAAATAAATAAATAATTTAATTAAAAAAAACATCTGCATGTCATCCCTGAAATTCTGACGCACAGAATCACAAGTCCAAGTGTGAGCTGTGTCACACAATAAAACCATGTATAATCTGCAGCATTGTTCATTAAAATGGCTCAACACTATTAATGTATTACAGAAAACAAATGGTAGGCACACTTATGATATTGTAGACCAATGCTTTAGGTAATACATTCAACAAGTACTTTTACTTTGAATACTTTAAGTATTTATAAACGCACATACTCATTTACTTTTAATAAAGTACAGTACACTGTTTTTCTCCACCACTGGTGCACTGTAATGTTTCACTTATAGCTGCTGGCAAAGAAAACAGAGTAAATACTGCTACTGCCAGAGCCTTAAACACTTACAGCACATTATTCAGTATGGTTGTAAGTCAGTTTTATCTGCAAGGATGTTTTTTAGAACAGTTAAAGGGTTCAGTCTCTAAAATCCCTAAAAGTACAGAACTTAATCATCATCTGCAGAACACATATTCTCTTTAATGGCACTAATTCATTTTCTAAGCACCTGTTTCCTGTAGAAACGTGCAGTTTTGACTGGAACGTCTGCAGTTTCTGGTAGAAACACCAGATTTAATTTCATTCATAGATCTTCTGATGGCATCTCAGCCATACATCTCTAATCTCTGGGCACACAAACCAGCATGACACCACATCCCGAGGCATTATCCAGTTTGTTTTGTGGCATTCTGAAACATCCCATTTTTATCAGCTCCGTTTAGGTGCTTTAATGAAACACCAGCATTATCAGAAAGTAGAAAGTATCTCCATTCAGAGTCAACAGGAAGTCATGGCTAAGTGTCAGAGTCAACACTTCTAAAGTTTGACATTTATTTACACAACATTCTGGCCCTCTCCTGATCAACAGCATTATAATGTAACATGAATAAAACTATACTGAGTGCAGAAAAAAAGTCCTACATCACTTGAAAGTGAATTCATTTTTAAATGACTAATGCTCACTGCCTGTTTAAAGTCAGAAACACTAATAAAAGATCCACTCAAGGCATGTTTGAGATTGCACAGATTATGATGCATTTAATATTGATGTTAGAACTGCAGCTGAGATGAGATGTTTCTGCTGCTGTTTGACTCAAACATGTCGGCAGCATAAGCTGATAAACTGGAGGAGTAAGACCACTATAATCCTACTTAAATATCAATAGATGATGAAAAGACTGTGCTGTAAGTAACTTAGTTTATTTATTTTCTTTTTTTTAAAACTGTAATCATACAAGTCCTAAGAGACTCAACAGACAGGATGTAAAACTAAGAACCTCTATGAACTTCTCTAATATCTGAGCATCAGTAGAGCATTTGTAAATGCAGAGGAGCAGTGAGTTGTTTCTGCTAACGGTGATTGTCAAGTTGCTTAAAGAGCAGCTTTTAAACCAGGAAACTTTGATCAAAACAAAGTCAAATATCCACGACAAAGATAAAAACGGCTAAAAATGAATTTACTGTATTATTACAGTATTTAAGGTATTTGTTATGAGCTTGGGCAGAAATCCCAGAGTGGTTGGTTGGTCCTGCACCTCCCCAATTTTAGAATTAGAAAGCCAAGACTCCTCCCCCCCCCCACCCCACACACACACATAAGTAAACCATTTGCTAAAAATATAATTTTAAGTAATGTAAAGTAAACAAAACATATCCACATTTATTTTAGTAAAATATTGCACTTATACATTTTAAAAACCTGAAGTTTGAAATTGAGCAAAAAAGCAAGTCTGACGTAAAATATATATATATATATATTTTTTTTTTTTGAACGAGTCAAATCCTTGATGTCACCTGTCAATCAATCCAGTGAGCTCGTCCGCAACTGAGCAATCGTCAACTTCAATTTGTCCTAAAGATATGGGGGTGGGGAAGTGTTAGGATGTGTGAGAGATGCGGAGCGTGCTAAAATACTGTTACAAAAATAAATGATGCTGCAATTATAGGCTACACTTATAAATCACACAAAGTGTTTAAAGTATATAATAAATGTTAATTGTTTTAGTATTTTGACATTTGTGCGCCTAAGCGCTGTGTTGTGTGCGTGTTTCGGTATCGGTGCTGGCCTCAGTAAACCTCGGCCTCTCACTGATTGTGATCCGGCATCGTTTAGTTTACACATTAAGCACTGCTTGTGTTTTCCTGTTCGTTTAGTTATCCAGTTGTGTTTTGTACTCCATTCTTAGTTTCATTTTAGTATTCTAGTTTAGGTCTAGTTCTAATTCCCAGTGTTTCTTGTGCCATTTCTCATTTACCCTCAGTGAGTGTTTTTTCCAGCTCTGCCACTTTCACCGGTCAACAATCTGTAATCACAGGCCAGGTGTGTGTGCTTGAAGTTTCAATGGTTTCTCTTTATATGCTTGCTCCTCCGTTTGTTTTTCAGTTCAACTTTACTCCGTTCATGTCATGACAGTAATCTTTGATGTTCTTCGCTGTGTTCCCCGTTTTCATATTTTTCTTATTTAGTCAAGTTTCTGGCTGTCTCATCAGTATTTTTTGTTGATCTTGCTTACCTTTCTATCATGCCTTTTGCGTGGATGGATGGTGTTTGAGCCTAAGTGAATACTCATATTTCCCGTTATTTTATTAAAAACTGAATATTTCGGCTTTTTGTAGACAACAACAGTAATTTCTATAATACTTTGTATTTAAAGGGATCACAATAGATATTGTTTCATAATTTCAATAGGCTCTGTGCACAAGTGCCGTAAATCACTTGCGCATTGACCGGAAAGGTGATTTCCAACTTCCGGTCTAGCCCCGGTCTCATTGAAAATAGTGCTGTCTGAATGTTTACAAGAGCTGCCCAAGACAATGTTCATCTTATCGTTGATTCCTGGTCCTCTGCTCCGACAAGCAAACGTAACAAGGGATTTAAATTGCATGTCTCAAGTTTTCTGCACAACTATGAGGGTAAGTAACGTTAGTTTGATCGCGTTGTGTTGTTGCTACCTGTTAGCGGCTAACGTTAGCCTATTAGCAACGCGATCTTTTTTTTGTGTACTCACGTTATAGAAACAGATTTTCCACACTTAAACAAAATGGCTCATATTTTGTGATCATTCTACATACATGCTGCTCTTCTCAGTTTCATGCAAAAATCAGGACACAGCTGTGAAGCTGTTGTCAGGACTCTGTGTCAGGTCCATGAAGAAAGCAGAAAAACCTCACCATAGGGTGAAGCTAGGATTGTTCAGATGACAGTTTTAAGATTACTGGTTCAGTAACCCCACGTTCCTGTTGTTAATGGGGATTTAGCTAAGATGGTAATTAAATATTAAATTGGCTACACTTTAAGAAGATGTAAACAGTTGAGTTTGGCCTTGCTAGTCTCCAGTGGGTTATTTGCTGCATGCATTGTTCTTCTTTTATGGTTGTTACTTTTAACCCAGTGTTAATTTGGTAATTCATGCATATTATTGTAGTTTTACTTTAATCTAAAGAAAACACTCACAGCCCTTCTTCTTCTTCTGAAGGCTAGAAGTTACTCTCTGATTTAAGGGGGGTGAACATTTGTGCTCAAAACAGTTTTCAGTTTATTAAAAAATAGACTGTGTGCACCCTCATGTTATGTTTAACTTGTCTTCTAGTTTCCTGGAGGAATGCATCGGAGGACTGGGCAGCAGAGCAGAGGAGTGGAGCGAGGATGTCAGTGTGAGTCAATCTAGTACATTCAGCTACATGTTTACATTCTTGGTCTAATTATTTTGACCTCGTGTGTTTTTATGCAGCTCTCAGAAACTAAAGTCTTCACTCCCAGACTGCTCCTCCTGTTAGCACCCTAGGAAGCAACACCTCCATTGGTCGACTGCCAGGTTTGGGAGCACCTGTACCTCCACCATCCTCCTCCAGCGGGGACATGAAGGTTTCTGAATTTAACACCACCTCTCTGTCGTCACAGTTCAGCCGTAAGTTCATCAGTATCTGTGCAGTCTTGTTTGAATGTATGTGCGTGATATAGATTTAATTATTGTGTGTGTTTGCAGGTGATTGGCCTGCAGCCAGAGCCTTGTGCTGAGCCAGCTGGTTCAGAGACACTCCGGCCCCTCCTTGCCTCTGGCACGTCCATCTCAACAAGCAGCCCTTCTTCAGCGTCGTCTGCGCCCCAACACATCAGCACAGGCTGGCCTGGTTCTGGCTGCTGCTAAATACCTTATCAGTCAAAGCAATTACAAGATTTTTTTTGTAAAATTTTCAGCCCTCATTAATCTGTTTACCTACTTGGTAGCAGATTCCATAAATCAATAAAAGTTTTATTTTAAAGGTTTTTAGCATATGATTTCTTACCTGTAAAATTTCGACCTTCTATTTCACAATTAAAGTGTTCAAATATTGAAATACAGAGGATATTGTGTTGTTACTGTGGCTAAACAAGACTAACAATAATTTAAAAAAATATCCAATTGAATGGATAATATATCTGTAATTTTCATTTAAGGCATTTGATTGTTAATATGTTTGTTTAACTTTACCCTGTTTTTGACACTATCAAATAAACAAGGTTTTTCAAAGTTGGACCTCTCAAAAAACTTACATAGGTACAATAGGTTAACATTCTCACATAAAATTAATTTAAAAGATATCCACATACCAAAATACAGTGGTCAATAAAATGTTTAGGTACTGCACTTACAAAAATGTGACATTTATTTTTATTTACCTCCAGAGAAAACAGTACAACATGTTTCCATCAAGAATATCTACTTACAAATGTAAGACAATGTCAATATACGTAAATGACAGCATTTTGTTTTTCTTCAAGACTGTGCCATCAGCTTTTCTGTCAAACTTCATATCTCCACTTCCTGACCAAAGAGAAGACTTTACTCTGGAGGAGCAGGGATGAAGGTGTTTGACACCGTAGTTCTGTACAGTCCAGGATAACTTGTGTGTCACTGTAGCGGCCATCAAAATCTTGTGCTGCAGCTCGGGGGCGGCTGCTGGTTATGGTGGGAGTTGGTGAAGACCAGACTCTGTGTGGAAGCGGAGGAAGGTGGTTCTCCTCCTCCAACACCAGGCTTCTGCAGCAAAGAGGCGAGATATATGAATCTTGTGCAGCACAGCCTGCAGAACCTAGATTAGTGTGTACAGTATTTACATGTCAGTACACTAACACACAGTGAACTAAAAACTCAATTTAATATACAATAAAATGACAAGTTAAATAGGTAAAATCAATAAAAAATGAAGTAAAATCAAGCCTCTATGGAGAAAACATTACCTTTGCCCAGGTGTGATATGGTTCTCAGCAGCAGGTGCACATGAGGGAGTGAAGACTTTAGTTTCTGAGAGCTGCATAAAAACACACTAGGTCAAAATAATTAGACCAAGAATGTAAATACAGTATGTAGCTGAATGTACTAGATTGACTCACACTAACATCCTCGCTCCACTCCTCTGCTCTGCTGCCCAGTCCTCCGATGCATTCCTCCAGGAAACTAGAAGACAAGTTAAACATAACATGAGGGTGCACACAGTCTATTTTTTAATAAACTGAAAACTGTTTTGAGCACAAATGTTCACCCCCCTTAAATCAGAGAGTAACTTCTAGCCTTCAGAAGAAGAAGAAGGGCTGTGAGTGTTTTCTTTAGATTAAAGTAAAACTACAATAATATGCATGAATTACCAAATTAACACTGGGTTAAAAGTAACAACCATAAAAGAAGAACAATGCATGCAGCAAATAACCCACTGGAGACTAGCAAGGCCAAACTCAACTGTTTACATCTTCTTAAAGTGTAGCCAATTTAATATTTAATTACCATCTTAGCTAAATCCCCATTAACAACAGGAACGTGGGGTTACTGAACCAGTAATCTTAAAACTGTCATCTGAACAATCCTAGCTTCACCCTATGGTGAGGTTTTTCTGCTTTCTTCATGGACCTGACACAGAGTCCTGACAACAGCTTCACAGCTGTGTCCTGATTTTTGCATGAAACTGAGAAGAGCAGCATGTATGTAGAATGATCACAAAATATGAGCCATTTTGTTTAAGTGTGGAAAATCTGTTTCTATAACGTGAGTACACAAAAAAAAGATCGCGTTGCTAATAGGCTAACGTTAGCCGCTAACAGGTAGCAACAACACAACGCGATCAAACTAACGTTACTTACCCTCATAGTTGTGCAGAAAACTTGAGACATGCAATTTAAATCCCTTGTTACGTTTGCTTGTCGGAGCAGAGGACCAGGAATCAACGATAAGATGAACATTGTCTTGGGCAGCTCTTGTAAACATTCAGACAGCACTATTTTCAATGAGACCGGGGCTAGACCGGAAGTTGGAAATCACCTTTCCGGTCAATGCGCAAGTGATTTACGGCACTTGTGCACAGAGCCTATTCTTACAAAAGACTTTTGAAGTTTATGGATTGACTGCAAGTAAGAAGGATAGGTACTAGCCCAAATTAAATTACAGTAAGAAATATGGGGATAAATTAAACTATTGTACAAAGTCAATATAGTACTTGTTTTTAAATATGGTTTAACCTTTTTTATAATACCTAAAGATTTAGAAATCTTCTTATACACTGATTCACAATGATTCTTAAAACAAAGTTTCTCATCAAGATAGACACCTAAAAACTTTGTTGATGAAACATTAGAAAGTAAATGTTTATTAATATAAATTTTAGTTTTTTCTGGATTGTAATTTTTATTCTTATTCTTAAATAAGATGAAATTAGATTTTTTAACATTAAGTGATAGTCTATTTAACTGAAACCACTGAGCAAATTGACTGAGCCCATAATTTGCCTTATCAATAAGTGAGTCAAAGTTACCATCAGCAACAAAAAGATTGGTATCATCAGCAAATAAGATAGGTGTCAAAACACTAGATGCTTTTGGTAGATCATTAATGTATATGAGAAATAATAATGGACCCAAAATGGATCCTTGTGGAACTCCACATTTTAGGACATCTCGCTTTGACAATTTACCATTAAAAATTACAATTTGCTCTCTGTTGTGTAAATAATTTTCAACCCATTTCAGAACCTTATTTTTAAAACCATAACAAGACATTTTTGATAACAAGATTTCATAATCCACAGTGTCAAAAGCTTTTGATAAGTCCAAGAAAATTCCTAGAGCATATTCATTTTTCTCAAAAGCAGTTGAAATCTTTTCTCTAAGATGTCTACCTGTGAACATAATGGATGTTCTTTTTATTTATTTATTTCATTTTCTAACAGTACATTTGACTTCATCTTAAGGGAGCCTCCATAAAAATTCCTCTTAAAACACTTTGTTTACTGACCTCCTAATATAATGAGGTGGAATTTTCACCTTTGATTTTGAGATATTTACATTTGACATAAGAGATAGTAAAAACCTGGCTGAGTACATGCAATATTAGAATGTGTGCAAAAAAACTCAACAGTTGGCACTTTTTAAATCGGGTTTGATTTCTGCAGTAACACAAATATTCTAGTATTTATTCTTCTATAAAACAAAGACTGGTGTTGCACACACACAGTACAGTAAAGTCATGATTTTCAAGTAATGCACTGTAACTCCCTTTTTAAAGCAGGAAACAAAATGTACAAATACAGTACAGCGAATATATAATTTATGTTATCAGACGTTTATGTGTATCCTAAAACCTTTTTTGTGAAATTGTGACAAAAGCTGAGACCAGCTTGAACACATTAAAGTGTCTCCTGCGAGGGGACAACCCCTACACTTACCCCTGTAGTTATTCCTACAACCACTTTGGTCAAACCGGGTTAAAGATCTTGCATCGACATGTTGTAGGATCTTGTGAGATGTGTCAGTGCTCAGATCACATCATGAGGATGACTATCAGCTACCACCACATCACAGTTTAGCTCAAGTTCTGCAAAATTGACAGCGTTATAGCCACTTTCATGTTTGATAAGACTGCCTAACTATGGCAGATCTAGAATAAGATTTACTCAAATGTATTCAATCACGGATGAATGAGTATGATAATATTCAATTATTACTCTCAGAAAGTTTTCTTAGGATATGTTCGGTGAATTGTAAGACATTTTGCAAACAGTACAGACAAATAAACACACTACACACACAAGTACACAAACGCAGACATGGACAGAAATATTATCACCTCTTCTTTTGCCTTTGTTTGTCGGGAAATGGGATCTGGAAATTGTAAAACATCAATGCTGACACAGTTGATATTTATTTATTTATTTATTTATGATGAGGCTAAAAGTGCTTAGGTGGTAAAACTACTTTTTCAGTGTTGGTCTCTGGCAGGAAGACAAATCAACTCATTAAAAGGTGCACCCATCCCATGATGATGCTCATCTATTCTTTAGTTTCAAAGAGCCTCAGAGACAGGCCTTTTACTACATCACAAAAGGAGACTTTTTATTTGACGTATCCATTAAAATGCAGCAGTGCAACACAGATAATAAACAGATACAGCGGACAACAGCATGGCCACCTAACGGCATCGTAAACTTAGCGAAGGGAGTATAAATAATCGAAAACTCATTTTCACTAACCGCCCTGGTCAAGCTGCTCATATTTCTTCTGCAGCTCAGGTTTTTGTTGGGCAGCATGAAAATCAGTTTGAATACATGTATAAAGTATGTGCGCAGAGTCAAATGAAAAACGTCTGAATGATTTTCTGCTGACTTTATGAATTAGGTGCAATGGGGCTTTGAAATAGTTCTCTCGGAAAGAAGGATAACATTAAAACCAGTTGGTGAAAAATGTGTCGGTGAATTTCAAAAATGGCATGATGCAGCCTGGTTTTACTACTCGAACCGCAACGAATGACGACGTTCATATTTTAAAATATGAAACTATACTTTGATAGGTAATGTCCTAGAAAATGTGGTGTTGTGTGATCCTGATAGAATGGAAAAAAAACCCGAATGTTGGTAAAATAGGAATGGGAAGTGAGAAGGAACCAGAGATGTCCAGCAGTAAAGGAGTGGATATCTCCAGACAGACCCATTCCTTTCAACTGCGACAAAGAAACCGTGAAAGCTCATTTCTAGAATCAGTATGCAGTTTGTGCTTTTTGGGCTGCTGTTAAAGTCATATGGTAAATAAAAAAATAAAAAAATAAAAACTGACATAATCTACCTTCTTTCTCTGCTGCCACCTTGGAAAAACATGTGGCTGTGAAACGTTTGTAGCACAGGCAAAATGATTACAGTAGTCCCTCGTTTATCATGGGGTATCCGTACCCTGAAGACCCACGATAAGTGAAAAAATCACGAAGTAGGAATAGGGGTACAAGTAGTAAGTACTTTGTAGTAGTTTAGTTTATTACTTATATAGGTATATATTAAAATGTTTTAAACATTTCCCACACTTTTGAAATATTGTAAACAATGTTTCTAAACTCTAAACGCTCTAAAAGAGCACAGAATGTCAAGATTTCAGCTCCCTGCCTCCTCTGCTCTTTGCCACCTGCAAGCTCTCTTGGCCACGCCCACTCCTCCGGTATGCACACTGAACATCTGCATGAACATCTGATCAGCTGTTCAGCGGCAGCAGGAAGTTTATCCTGCAACAATACGGGCTGTGCAGAGCTGCAGGGGGAAGCTTTTTCTGCAGCCCTGGGCTGCACAAATGTGCAGCAGGTGCTAAATAAATTAAAATAATTTATTTTAAATAAAAATATCATGCCAATTGTGCTGCTGCTCATCCATCAATCATCCATATGTGTGTCCTGTCCAATCTTATTTTGAAAAACAGCGATAGAGCAAATCCGCGATAAACGAACGGCAGTACCGAGAGACAACTGTATTATGACCAGTAACAGGCTTTCTGAAGCTCTTTTTTTTTCTGGTTTCTTTTTAATACAAGAGTTTATTCAATAATTATTGATGATCAGTTTAAGTTTCTATAGGTTTAGTTTCAGTTGTTTGTGTATTTTTGGGCAGTTTTTTTTCTTAGAAGATCAATCTCTTCATCAAACTTAGCTTTCTGGAACTGGTATTACTTTTCTCATTTTTGTTCTCCTAAAAACTAACTTGCAATAACATGTTAATGCAGTTACTTAGATATGATATGAGAGGCAACATGATAACAGTCCTGGTTTACTGTAAGTCAGGTATTTTACTTAAAACTAATAAAATGTTGCCCTTAAAATAATGCTGAACCTTTTTTAGGAACTTCACTTTGGTTTGGTGTTTTGTTAGAACATTTTCCCTATAAGATGATGGCATATGGATTAATACATTTGTAGATACTATTCTAGTAATTTTCCGTCAGTTTTGAATGTTGCCATTTTCTGGTTCACCACTCAGTATTGCTTCAAGTTAAGCTCTCCATAACATGGTGTTTGTTCTACAATCTATTCCAAGTTTCCAAGGCTGCTCTCACAGATATATTTTTCATTTGTATTCTGTTCCGAGGGGATTTATTTATTATTTATTAGTTTGTTTGTTTATTTATTTGCAGTTTAATGGCATTGATTTTCTCTTTTAATAACATTACAAACAATGAACAATTAATTTCTTAATCCTTGAATGTTGCCCTGTAGCCAGGCTTCTTTTCATCCTTTTGCTTATTGCCATCATTGATCTGCACTTTAGAGAGAAAGAAAGCAGAAGCCTTAGCTTCAGTTGTTTGAGTGTATAAAATAACATGCATGTAAACAAGTGTCTCAATATATTGTCAGTCCTAGATGAGAAGTCACAAAAACTGACACATTAGTCTAGATGTAATTGTTGAGTTTTTATTATTTTTATTATTTTTTATGTTTCACCTTCCTGCCTGGTATGGTCATCTGAGCTGTGGACTAAAAAAACAAACTGTTAAGAATTGTTTCAATGGCAGGTAAAATAGTGGGGAAACCACAAACAGCTCTGTCTCAACTGCTCACAGAAAGATCAAGGAAGACAACAAGAAAACTTTAGTAGATAGTACCCATCCTTTTTTTCGTCAGTTTGAACCTCTGAGCTCAGGAAGGCGTTATAGTGTCCCTCTGGCAACGTAAGAACTCATTAGTTCAGAGTGCAATAACCATTCTTACCCAAACCAAATGATAACATCTACCTATGGTATGCAAAATGTTTTATTCTATGCACAAATCGTTGATATTTGGGATTGTATGCATGCATTTTATTCTATGGTTGGAGAGCCAAAGGAAAATGTCCACCTTGGTGGACAATAAAGTTTTATCTTGTCTTATCTTATCGTATCCTTATTCCATCCTTACATTATCTTTCCCCGCTTCTTCCTTTCCAGGAAGGAGGTCGCTGGTGCATATTCAGCAGTCACTGTTGAGAGGTGGGTACACCCTGCACAGGTTCACCACCAACCACTCACACTCTCACTCACTACTAGGGACAATTTTTAGAGTTACTAATCAGCCTAATACAGTATATATGTTTTAAGTATGTGGATGTAATGTCAGGTCATTCAGATGGTGTTAGTTAAATATGTCACCTGCCTAATTAATGTATGAAATGTGACAGAACTTGGATGTTGGCAGGTCAGAGCTGTCATGACAATACATGAAGAACCAACAGCAATTTAAGAGGATAACATAATATTTTGCTAATATCCCCAAAAAATAAAAAGGAAGCAGACTAACAGATCAGCACTGCTCTAGAGCCATGACCGTTTTTGTAGCTGCAGACTACAGTAATGTTAAAGCAATTTAAACAAGCTCTGAGAATAATGTTCAGATATAAGAGGATTCAAAGTGGGCATTGTCTGCTTTATGAAGAAGTCGACTGCAGTGCATTTGCTGTTAGCTTCCCAAAGTGCTAACTGAGCCGTGACAGTTTTCTGTCCAAGAGCATGTTTTCATCATTTTTCCTCTTCCATGGGACAGCAGAATAAACAGACAGACAGTCAGGAGGGACGCTCATCTGTAAACCAGGTCATTGAGTCAAATCCCAGCAATCATGTCTGCAACATGAAAACAACCTGACTCAATCAGTCCAGACTGCCGTCTTTACATGCTTCACATCACAGCCAACTAATAGTAAAATATGAGGTTAATAATTCAATTTCATGCTACCAGGAATGACCACAAACATCCCTCAGATCTCTGTTTTATTATAATACTATCGGCAAAATACACACCATAAACGTAAAATATAGAATATAATAACTAAAGGTGCTGCTGGCAGTCTCTCCGCCCATCTATATATTTTTCCTCCGTTTGTGTGAAGGAAGTGAAACATCTCCAGGGTGGAAGGAGGGTTCACACTGATGGGTGAAAGAACAATGTCAGGTTGAGCAGGAGGGACTTATGGATAGTGCTGCACTGGGAGGCTCAGCCTGCAGTAATGTGTCCTGTGTGCAAAAGAAGCCAGGGGGCCAATTATACAGAGATTGAAGAACAAAAAACATGGCAGTGTATTTGTCACAACATGAACACTGTTGCACAGTAAGAGTGAGATTGGAATCTATTCACCAACATTGAAATAAATAAAAAAATCTTAATGTTTGCTTCTCTGTGCTCTATTCTGTCTCACCTAAGATTTGTATATTTGTATTATTATTATTATTATTATTATTATTATTATTATTATTATTATTATTATTATTATTATTATTATTATTATTACTATTCAATCCAGGGTTTTTAAAAGGTGAAAAGTGATTTCTAAAAATCATTTTGGCCAAATAGGCAGCATGGCCACCTAACAAGGCACTGGTTAAAATTAACATCCAGGCTCCAATTCCATTTAGAGTCTAGCTGTGTTGTCAGAAATCAACAGATGAAAGGAAAGCACAGCCAAGCAGGATGGTCGCATCCTTTCTTCTCCGTAATACACATTAATTTGTTTCTTTTTTTTTTTTTAAGCAATGGTGATCAACACAACATAATCATTTTAAAACTGTCAAGATGTGCTTTCACTTTAAGGATGTATGCCATTCATAAAGTTTACATTCTCTTTTAGGTATGAAATTGTTTTTAGCAGAGATTTATTAAAGTTTCACAGCTTGATAAGAATGAAATCCACCCATTATCTTTACCTGTTTCTTCCTTCTCGGGTTGCGGGGGGCACTGGTGCCCATGTCCAGCTATCACTGTGCAAGAGGTGGGGTACACACTGGACAGGTCTCCAGTCCATCACAGGGACACATAGAGACAAACGAGACAAACAATCATTCACTCTCTCATTCACACCTAAATTCAATTCAGTTTTTTTTCCTCTGGCACCAAGTCACAACAGACGTCATCTCAGGGCACTGAACGGAAACATTCATATACATTTTTTTTTTTTTTACATTATTTATGTGAGGAGCAGACTGCTTTAAGTTTAACTCCATCAAAGAACTCTCATCTTGAGCAAGCATAAAGGCAACAGTGGAAATGAGGTCAATTTGTCCTCTCGTAGTCTAAGCCTATACCAGTATAACAAGTCAACCCTAACTATAGGATTTATCAAAAAGAAAAGTCTTAATCCCAGTCTTAAAAATAGACAATGTGTCAGCCTCACAGACAGAAACTGGAAGTTGGTTCCACAAGAGAGGAGCCTGATAACTGAAAGATCTTCCTCCCATTCTGCTTTTAGAAACTCTAGGAACTGCAAGTAAACCTGCAGTCTGAGAGTGAAGTGCTTTGTTAGGAAAATATGGAACAATAAGCTCTGTAATATAAGATGGAGATGGGGACAATTTTAGCCAGTCAGTCTAAAATGCATGTTTTTGGTCTGTGGGAGGAAACCCATGCCTCCACGGAAAGAACATGCAAACTCTACTCAGAAGGGTCCTGGGCCGGGATTTGAGCCGGTGACCTCGCTGAAAGGCAGCAGCTCTACCAATTGAGCCACGGTGTTGCCCAAGAATCAAAACATTATTTTCATTTCTCATTTCTAAAAATATCTTTATAAACATGGCACTGTTCCTAGAAATGTCTTTATCGACACAAAAACAAACAAAACAATAAAAATGAAGCAAAAAGATCCTACAACTCTACAATAGACACATCAGGCCTGTATGTGATGTCATAACGCTGACACAGAAATACACCAGTAACAGGAAATAACAAGCCGAAAATATTCAATTCAACCTTTATTTAGGCAGTTTAATCCCAATGAGCCTCGAGGACTCATTTACAAGAGAACTGGATGGACAAGCGCAACAACAATAGACAGTTATTTTTTTTTAAACAAATTAAAATAAGATGACAAAAAGTAGCAAAAACAGCTAGATTATAATGGGAATGTAGAAAACTAAAAACAACACGAATATGCATAAAGTCTGCAGGTTGAATACAAACTGTTCAACTCAACAAAAAAGTTGCTCTTGTGTCATAGCTTAGACCTGCAGCAGGGTTACATTACCTTCTTCAAAAGACCGGTTTGGTTCTCTACATACAATGGAAGGGTGGTATTGCAATATTTTATTTAACTCGTATTAAAGAAAAATCCTTTTGGGATTCTAGAATGCCACTTCTATGTAGACCAATGGCTGAACCAATAAAAAGAGATGAACTAGTGAACAGTGTTACTCACTTTAGCTGTCAGTGTTCATAATGTTTGGAGGATACTGATTACTGTATAGTGTGAATTCACAGTGAGCAGCATTTACAGCTACTGCCTAACACTGAACTGTTTGAAGCTCTGGTGCTTCAGGGTATTCATTGATTTAGTGTACTCAGTCAAAGCTCTCAACATTGTCTGATGTACTGATGAGGCTTCCTGGAAACATACTTTCTCTATAAATAACTAAAGTTAGAAGACAGATCATTGTATCTGCGTGTTTTCATTCAGGTAAAAAAAGATCCAGTGTGTCAGAGTTACAAAGAAAACGAGGTGAGGAAACAAAGTCTAATGTGTCAGAGAGAAATGTCTTACCTTTGTTCACCTGAGAGACTTTAGGTTTCAAGAGTATTGTATGTGTTATTTGAAGGGAAACTAACTGAGCGAAATACAAGCTAAACGATGACACATCAGGTCTTCAAATAAAAACCCTTCAAATGTCAATTTGAAGCTGTTTGTTACAACAAACAAACAATTCCTTATTTTGTTCCATGTACGTAAACAGAGTTAAAATGTCCCATTAGCTGAAATTCAGAAGCCACTGAAATGATTCACACTCAATGTAGTTTTGGTCTCAGATGAAAACTAGGTCAATCAATGTCGAGCAGCTTTATGCTGGAAAGTTTGTGTGTTTTTATTTCAGCCTTCTACAGTTACATTGACAGTGTCCACATGGAGGGAGTTTAGGACCATTACCGTATTTTCTGCCGTACACGTTGCACCGCCCTATAAGTCACATCAGACCAAATTTGTCTAATAAAGTAAAAAAAAAAAAAAAAAAACTAAATAAATCACTTTGCCTTATAAGTCGCATCTATTTTGCGTCACCGCTGACGTATCGCATTTGTTACGCATCATCACTGATAACCTGTAAATGTGGGCCGGTATTGTGCCAACAATTGATTGGCTGCCAAATGGCGGTCATGGGAGCATGCACGGGAGTACTTTAACAAGAATTTAACAAGATTAACACTTAAAAACCATTTTCTTTGCTCGAAATTATAGTATAGGTGTGTTTCAGTTGAACTTTTACTTAATAAATGCATTTCAATGGTCAAATTAGCCACATTTCGCTGGGGAGATGCAACAAAATGATGCTGATTTGACGGTTGCTCCAGGCATGATCCTGGATCTGGACAAAGGTGGCAGGCTATGGCAATCCGACTGTGTAATTAATAGCCACTTTTACCTATTACATGATACAATGGCATGCCATACTACTCAAGTGCCATCTAACAGCTGACAATGGTAGTGTTCAATATTTTCCATGTCAGAATGAATGAAAATGATCAGCCAAAAATTGGTTTATAAATATGGGGAAAAAAACATAAATAAGTCACTTTGGCATATATGTCACAAGATATGCAAATTAGGTACTAAGGTGATTCTTTTATGCTGAAAATACGGTAATTGATTAGAAGGGCTCAATTTATTAAAAACTCCCTAGATCAGGTGTTATCAAGCCATTTGGATTCAGGGACCCCTTCATAATCCTCATGTTTATTAAATAATTTTTTTCAATTTGTCTCTTTGATGCAATGGATATATTTGTCTAATATGTTGTTTCACAGTGTTAATACAATTTTTATACTTTTAAACATGGGGAGTTTCATTCAAGACACTTAATTAACAACATTTTTAATTTCAACTTCCAAAAATTAGTTTTGAGAAAATTACCAGTATCAAAAGCCACTTTAAAACTTTACCTATTCACATAATCAACATAAATATATTGCCACTTCTTCAGATTATTACAGAAAACACTTTACATACAACTGAACAGAATCATAACAGCAGTAGTCAAACCAAGTAACACAGCTTAATTTGTAAATTGATCGATGCCGGAATGAAAATAGTCTACATACTTGTAAAAATAAATGCATTATTTATTTGGACCCCCAAGCACCAGCTTGCAGACACCCGAGGGTCCAGGGACCCAAGTTTGAGTACCACTGATGATCATTTTATGTAAGTTCTTACATTGCAGAATACAGTTCTAAGATTATGCAAATAAAGAACAGCACATAAAATCCAACTGACCTCTAAAACTGATAATATTAATATGATGAAGATGCAAAAGAACAGATTTGTTTAGTAAACCAATGGGGGAAAAAACGTTTTTCATTTTTGTTTCGCAGAATGAAAATACTGTAACTCAATAAAAAGATAAATACAGTACCTTAGCAATGCAACATGTTTCTGATCATGTTTGGGCATGTCTTTGCATCGTGAGTTTTGAACAATACAAAAAATAAATAAAAATGAAATATTGTCGAGATATCTGTGATCTCAGACTAAAATAAGATATGCCACTAAACAAATTCCCATACAGTTTGGAACATAATGTACTTGACATTTAAGTAACTAATCAAATTATCTCAGGGGAAAACACCACTACTATAATTTAATTTAAGTGGAAATCGGTAATACAATTAAATTTTCAGATCCAATTTTTTACATTTTTACTAAAGCAGAACAGAAATAGAAAAAAAAGACCCAGCTTTCAAACCAGGTTTAAAGAATTGTGTTAGTGAGAGCGTTTTTCAGTGTTAACCCAATTATCTGCTTTGAAAATGAAGAAATATTCAACATCATTTATTAATATACCTTTTGAATAAAACATTGATTCTAATAAGGGTCTGAAGCAGAATGTTTTAAAACAGGCAGTGTACTGTAAGAAGGATCAACAGAGAGCCGCCTCATTTAAGAGTTGGTAAAGCACCAAACTCCAAAGTTAAGCTCTGACTTCACAGTTGTGCCTCTTGAGCCCCCGAGGATCCACTTCAGAGCCAGGTCAGCGTGTTAATCGAGATTCTGTACAGTCAGAACACAAACTGCTGAGACCCAGGCAGCTTAAATGTCCACTTCATTGCAACAACAGAAATTAACTTCTTAGCAATTGCAGGTGGTTGGAATAAATTCAAGCTTACCAGAGTGAAAAGGCTGTTGCAATTAAGATGAAGAACGTTCAAACAATTTAAACCAATATAAAGAAGAGTTTGTGCATGGAAGTGAGAATCATCCTTCAATAACTGTTTTCAAAACGATAGGTATATTTGTGCAAATGCTTATGCAAATAAAAAAATCACATTGGGATAAAAATGTGTATTAATGTCTTTACAATACTGTTTATGTAGATGACACATTGTCAGATGTTGTGGAGGCAGGTGGAAGTTATGCTTTGCATGATTGCACTTTTAATCTAATAACGTCTACACAAAAAGGATAATTGTGCTCATAAGTTAGAAACATTTCCAGCTTTGTTGCTGCTCTATGACAAGTAATTGTGCCAGATGTTTAATGCAGCATAAAGAAAGTACAGTAAAAAAAAAATGCTGACTTCATTTACTTCTGCACTCTTATTCTTTCTTTCAATTGCATTTGTGCTTGTATCCATTCACTAAATTTCCTGCTTTTCTTATTATTCTGTTCTCTTCTAAACCGTTTTATTGCCACAATTTACTTTTACAGAGAGCAAGTCCAGAAGTAGAACAATATCATCACTAAAAATTACAACCAAAGTCGCATGTGGAGAAATTAAAGCTCCACAATCTGATGTTGTAGCAAATGAAGGCCACAAATACAGTACTTGATTTGCCAAAACTTATCAGTAAACTTTTTTAGCAACTGTCTGCAGTTTAGACAGTGTGTCATAGCACTTTTAGGAATATGCTGGTGAAGATTCTCAGTCGTCCAGGACATGATGAAATCAAAAAAGGCGGACGAAGGAAAAAAATTACCAATGTAATGACGCCAACACTGCAGACGGAGTCCAGCCAAATGGGGTTTATTTAGAAACAGGGACGAGCTGCTATTACCGAGGCTGCAGCTCACGCCTTAACAGAAAACGCGGTACACACGCGAGTGAACACACTGCTAGCTGCCTGCTAACAACAACACACTCCCGGGCTCTTCTTCTTCGTCTCCTTTTTTTAGGAATTTGATATATGATTATTGTGTCTAATTTTTGCATTGATTTACTAAAATAGACAACAGATAGCCAATATGGAATTTATTAACGATGTGTTTGGAACCTGCATTTTTCTCATAAATATTTCTAATATATCAATGCAGAAGTTAAAATATGGAAAATTATCATATTGTATACACTTGTTTAATTATTATTATTATCCATCCACCCATACATTATCTTTTACCCGTTTCTTGTCACGGGGGTCGCCGGTGCCCATGCAATCACTGTGCAAGGGGCGGGGTACACCCTGGACGGGTCTCCAGTCCATCACAGGGACACATAGAGACAAACAACCATTCACGCTCTCACTCACACCTAGAGACAATTTAGAGTTACCAGTCAGCCTAACATACATGTTTTTGGTCTGTGGGAGGAAACTGGAGTACCCGGAGAAAACCCATGCATACACGGAGAGAACTTGCAAACTCCACCCAGGAAGGACCCCTGGACCGGGATTTGAACCAGGGACCTGCTCGCTGAGAGGCATGCAGCAGATCTACCAGTTGTGCCGCTGCGCTGCCCTATTTATATTATTTTTTATTATTATTTTATTTATTTATTTTTCCCGACCTGGAGAGGCTCTTGCTCCTTCTTCTTCTTCTTCTTCTTCTTTCGGCTTTTCCCTTTTCAGGGGTCGCCACAGCGAGTCATCCTCCTCCACCTCACTCTGTCCTCTGCATCCTCTGTCCTCACTCCAACCACCTCCACGTCCTCCCTAACTGCATCCATATATCTCCTCTTTGGTCTCCCTCTTTGTCTTTTTCCTGGCAGCTGCATTTCTAACATCCTTCTACCAATATAACCACTGTCCCTCCTCTGGACATGTCCAAACCATCTCAGTCTGGCCTCCCTAACTTTATCTCCCAGTTGTTCAACATGTGCTGTACCTCTGATGATCTCATTCCTGATCTTATCCATCCTTGTCACTCCTAAGGAGAACCTCAGCATCTTCATTTCTGCCACTTCCAGTTCTTTCTCCTGTCTTTTTGTCAATGCCACTGTCTCCAGACCATACAACATAGCTGGTCTCACCACTGTCTTGTAAACTTTTCCTTTGACCTTTGCTGACACCTTTTTGTCACAAATCACTCCTGAAACTTTTCTCCATCCGCTCCATCCTGCCTGGACTCTCTTTTTCACCTCTTTACCACATTCCCCATTTTCCTGGACAGTGGACCCCAAGTACTTGAAGTCCTGCACCTTTGTGACCTCTGCTCCTTGTAGCCTCACTGTTCCACTGGCCTCCCTCTCATTCACACACATGTACTCTGTCTTACTACGACTGACTTTCATTCCTCTTCTTTCAAGAGCATACCTCCACCTCTCCAAGTTCTCTTCCACCTGTTCCCTGTTCTCACCACAGATCACAATGTCATCTGCAAACATCATAGTCCATGGGGATTCCTGCCTGACCTCATCTGTTAGTCGGTCCATCACCAGAGCAAACAAGAAGGGGCTCAGAGCCGATCCTTGATGCAATCCCACCGCCACCTTGAAGCTATCTGTCACTCCCACAGCACATCTCACCACTGTCCTGCTGTCCTCATACATGTCCTGTACCAGTCTAACATACTTTTCTGCCACTCCAGATTTCCTCATGCAATACCACACCTCTTCTCTTGGTACCCTGTCATATGCTTTTTCTAAATCCACAAACACACAATGGAGTTCTTTCTGACCCTCTCTGTACTTCTCTATCAACATCCTCAAAGCAAAGATGGCATCTGTGGTGCTCTTTCTTGGCATGAAACCATACTGCTGCTCACAGATAGTCACATCTTGTCTAAGTCTTGCTTCCACAACTCTCTCCCAGATCTTCATTGTGTGGCTCATCAACTTAATTCCCCTGTAGTTGCTACAACTTTGTACATCACCCTTGTTCTTAAAAATGGGAACCAGCACACTTCTTCTCCATTCTTCAGGCATTTTCTCACCCTCAAATATTCCATTAAATATTTGAGTCAAAAACCTCACTGCCATCTCTCCAAGACATTTCCAAACCTCCACTGGTATGTCATCAGGTCCTACTGCCTTCCCCTTCTTCATTCTTTTCAGAGCTTTCCGGACTTCACCCTCACTAATCTTTTCCACTTCCTGGTCCACAGTTTCTATTACCTCCACTCTTCTTTCTCTTTCATTCTCTTCATTCATTAGCTCCTCAAAGTAATCCTTCCATCTTCCCATCACACTCTCCTCACTTGTTAGAACATTCCCATTCCCATCTTTAATAAGCCTAACCTGCTGCACATCCTTTCCAGCCTGATCCCTCTGTCTTGCCAATCGGTACAAGTCCTTCTCGCCCTCTTTAGTGTCCAGTCTCCCATATAACTCATTGTACGCCCTCTGCTTTGCTTTAGCTACTTCCCTCTTTGCTCTATGTCCCATCTCCTTATATTCCTGTCTCCTCTCTTCAGTCCTCTCACTGTCATATTTCTTCTTGGCTAATCTCTTTCTTTGAATGGCGTCCTGCACTTCACTATTCCACCACCAGGTTTCTTTATCATCCATTCTCTGTCCAGATGACACACCAAGTACCTTCCTACCGGTCTCTCTAATTACTGTTGCTGTAGTAGCCCAGTCACTTGGAAACTCTTTCTTACCACCCAGAGCCTTTAACAGCTCGTCTCTGAATTTCTCACAACATTCTTCCTTCTTTAGCTTCCACCATTTGGTCTTCTTTTCTGGTTTTACTCTTTTTCTCTTCTTCGCAACAACAGTCATTCTACACACAACCATCCGATGCTGTTTGGCCACGCTCTCCCCTGCTACAACTTTACAGTCTCCAATCTCTCTCAGGTTTCCTCTTCTACACAGAATGTAGTCGACTTGTGTACTCCTTCCTCCACTCTTATAGGTCACTCTATGTTCCTCCCTCTTTTGGAAATAGGTATTGACTATAGCCATTTCCATTCTCTTGGCAAAATCCACCACCATCTGTCCTTCCTGGTTTCTTTCCTTGACACCAAACCTACCCATCACTTCCTCATCCCCTCTGTTTCCTTCACCAACATGTCCATTCAGGTCTGCTCCAATCACCACTCTTTCCTCCCTGGGAATACTCTCTATCACTTCATCCAAATCTTTCCAAAATTCATCTTTCTCCTCCCCATCACATCCAACCTGTGGAGCATAACCACTTACTATGTTTAGCATCAGACCTTCTACTTCTACCTTTAGACACATCACCCTATCTGACACTCTCTTCACCTCTACTACATTCTTTGCCAACTCCTCCTTCAGGACCACCCCTACTCCATTTCTCTTTCTATCCATACCATGGTAAAACAGTTTGAACCCTGCTCCAATACTGCGAGCCTTGCTGCCCTTCCACTTGGTCTCTTGGACACATAAAACATCTACCTTTCTTCTCTGCATCATGTCAGCCAGCTCTCTACCTTTGCCTGTCATTGTCCCCACATTTAGAGTTGCAACCCTCAGTCCTACATTCTTCACTTTCCTCCTCTCCCTCTGTCTCCTGACACGTTTTCCTCCTCGGCGTCTTCGACTAACAGTAGTAAAATTTCCGCCGGCACCCTGTTTGTCAACAGCACTTAATGGAGAGGCTCTTGCTCCATTAAAGTGTTAAAGGGAGCGTGTGTTATTCAAACTGTGAAAAATAACCCTTTCAAGCTCCTAGTCACTTCCTTTAAGGCCTGCGATATTGTGAAATTGTTTGCAAGCCATTAATAAATGAATAAAAGTCAAGAACTTTACAAAGTACTTCCCATGTTTGTTCCTGTTGTTTTTCTGACATTCAGTAATTTAATTGTTTTGTGTGTTAGTTCATTTAATGCTCTTTTGTGCCACTAGGCCACCAGTGATTCTGAACTTGTTAGGTTTTCTAAACATAGTGGTAATACATCTCTAAGTAATGGTTCTGACATTCATCATTACTGCAGTCTATGAAACTGATATCAATACAAAACTGCTTCATTTGTTCATCATGCTTGTTCATCATGCTGCTAAAAATGAAACAAATACACTGAAATGTAAAGTTTTGATCAGAAATATCAATGTAGAACAACTGTTACAGCCTTTCGAATCATTCACAGCAGCAAACAATCACAACTGGTATTGCCATCCTGACCTGTTACTTTAAAGCCTTTCCACTGTGAGCTATAAAACTGCTGCTGCATCCACCTCCAGTAGGCCCCCCTCCCAGATCACTACAGACCTGAGAGGCGTTCAACCAAGTCTTGATTAATGGGTGTCTGAGCATCTGCGGAGGCAATCACACAAGGCTGGGTCAAACAGTAACAAATAGGATACTCAGCAATCATCCCTTATTGCATCCATAACCTCAAGTATCGATTAATCTGCATTAAAATTTTAGAGGGGAAGCAGACCTTAATTGCTCTGTAATGCCTCTATATTGGACATTTTAAACTCCCAGCTTGCTGTAGAGAGAAAGAGCTCTTTATTTATTTAAGACTTGGAGAATACAGATCTATTCAGATAGTACCGCCGTAGTCAGGGCTAACATTAGGTTACCATGGTGATCAGCATGTGCAGAGGCAAGTTGTAACTGATGACAAAGAAACAGTCTCTAGCAGGAAGCATAATACTTAAATTGATTTTGTCACTTGAAGCTACGGTGATGTAACAGAGATTTCTTCCTGTTTAACTCTCTGAGGAAATGTTCTGGGTCATTTGGCCTGATGAAGAGTGTCTTTTTCTAAATGATGGTAGGAGATGGAGGTGGAGGTGGTGCCGCATCTTAGACGATGAGGTAAAGATTGGTCTCATCGATCTAATGCCTCTATTCCTGACATGATCATTTCCACTAAGAAACATGGCATCTCATTAGGATAATTCGCTCTCGGTGTCAGTCAGGCTCAAACAGCATCACAACAAAAACTCTGCTGAAAAAGAAAACACACTTTGATGATTACACAAACTGACAGCACAGGTTTTCTCATCTGTTGCTTTGTTGGGCTTATTTTCTCTTGCAAAGCAATGTTTCATTTATTTGTACCTCCAAGCTGTATGAACGGAGTTCTGATAAAAACAACTAAAGCAATTTTAGCATCATTATTTGTACATCCACACCTGTTTGTATTTTTTTTTTATATATATATGCTGTCATTTTGGTGTCCAAGATGGTGGCACGCATAGATGCTGTGGCTCACAGCTCTTCCTTTCAGTGCTCTTTTGTTGTTGTTGGTTTTTTTGCACATTGTTCTTTCTTGCCAGTTCTGCGAACATCTGTTAAACCCACCAGAACCTTTTGGAGATTGGTGACCAACACTGAATGTCTGTTTCGAGTCACTTTCATAACACATGTGTAGTGATACACCTAACCTCTGACATTTTAGGCTTGACCTTCAAGTACACCTCTCTGCATCTCTTTGGAACTCTCAGTGTTACACCTTCTTGAAGTCTTCAAGGAGACGAGTAAACACTATTTTGGTTAACAATTATTATGAATTAATGGACACTAATTAATCAGATTGAACTTTCTCTTTAATGTGTGTTAATTCAGAATTGATCAAACAGTATTTTTGTCATTTCAATGATGATTTTACTAAGCTTTACTAAGTTTTGTGCCAACAGTTAAGTTTTAATTGTCTGTTTGTTTTAATTTGAATTCTTGTCAACATAGTTATTAAATCAGAGCTAATATCGATACAAATGTTTATGTAATTTTTGTGATAGTTTCAATAAAAGGTCTATTCTTTTGGTAGACCAACATAAATTGAAGTCTAAGCGTGAAATTACATTACTGGCTAATCACATCGTTAGATTTGTTGATTTATTCTGAAAAAGTTGAGACTCCGTGAACTTGGTGGCAAGTTTGTGCAGATAAAGTCTGCTCAGACTTGCACGTCTAAACTATAGGTAAGTCAGTAAACTGACAAATAACTCCTATATTGTTACACATGTAACATATCCGTCAACATAATGAGACTGCTGGGCTTTTTTGTGGATTTTTGTTGGGACTAGGAAGTGACACAGACAGAGGAGGAAGCAGAAGCATGGTTAAATGCCTCCTCCATGTCGACAAAAAACATGCAGACTGGATGGACAAACTCCCATGACCCCTTGAGGATGCTAGTGAGGGTAAAGAGCTGATCTAGTGTTCCATGGCCAGGACGGAACCCACATTGTTCCTCCTGGATCTGAGTTTTGACCAACGATCGGGCTCGCTTCTCCATTACCAGTAAGTAATAGACCTTACCAGGGAGGCTAATGAGAGTGATGGCCCTATAATTGGAGCACACCCTCTGGTCCCCCTTTTCAAAGAGGGGAACCACCACCCCAGTCTGCCAATCCAGTACACTGCCCCCGATGTCCACGCAATGTTGTAAAGGCAAGTCAACCAAGACAGCCCCACAACATCCAGAGCCTTAAGGAAATCATGGCGAATGTCCTCCACCCCTGGAGCCCTGCCACCACAGAGTTTTTTAACTACCTCGAATAAGCTCCAGACTAAATAAAAATACCACAACAACTCAGAGATTCTGCTCTCAGCAGGACATGAAAACAAAGATTTGGAAAGATTATGCCGCCAAAACAAAATAAAAGGAAAGAGAAAGCACATTATACATTTCTAATTAGATGCTTGACTTTTTTTCTGTGATGTCAGTCTATTCTGCCAAAAACTTTTAATTCATGTAAAAGAATGTTTTCCAAATTCCTGTTAAAATTATCACCTCATACTATACAAGTGAGACTAGTTGGCATCACATTTAGCTGATGGTTATCAAAGTAACAAAACTGCTATTCAATACTCTTTATCAGTTGAAGTTCAAGTCACTTGATTTTTTATCATTCAACATCTCACCTTCTTTATTCTGAGCTGTGCCTGAAGAAGCAAATGGAACGAGGGCTGGAGTGTTCTCTGGACATTTTAATTAGCTGGTCTTTAATTCAACCTGACCCTCTTTCAACTTTGATCAGCAGGCGGGAGCACTGATAAGGACCTGTCACTCACATGCAAACAGCAGGGTTATTCAACAGTAAATTGTCTCCCCACCATTTACAGATGCTCTCTAGCTGTGCTGTCATGGACGAGCTGTTCATGGCTCAGTGAAAACTAAAAGCCCAGAGAGAATAGAAGTATGCCGTGAGCTGTGTTCATTCAGCCCATCTTTTCCTTCGTAACAGCACCAGAATTAGAAAAAGTAGAATACTAAAATATTTCTTGGATATTAGAACTTCAAAGGCTAAAGTAATGCTTGAAAGGACTTGCTTCATACACCAAATTTGCATTTAGTCCATCTATCCATTATCTTTATCTGCTTCTTTCTTTTAGGGTCGCCGGCATCACTGGTGCCCATGTCCAGCCATCACTGTGTGAGAGGCGGGGTACACCCTGGACAGATCGCAAGTCCATCACAGGGACACATAGAGACAAACAAGACAAACAACCATTCACTCTCTCACTCACACCTAGAGACAATTTAGAGTTACCAGTCAGCCTAACATGCATGTTTTTGGTCTGTGGGAGGAAACCCGAGTACCTGGAGAAAACCCACGCATGCACAGAGAGAACATGCAAACTCCACCCAGAAAGGCCCCCAGACCTAAAATAGCAAATTAACTGACTAAAATCAAAGAAAGTAACAGAAATGAAACCTTGTATTGTACAATATATTTGTTCTACTCCTAGAGCTGAACATGCAAAAACATTTCGGTACTTATTCCCAAATACCTGTACACCAACAACATCATTAATAAATGGCACATGTTCAATGTGCATCAATTTGTGCCAAATCCCCCTGTGTGCTCTAAAAACATGGCCCATTGAAATACTCATAAGAATATTCAAGAAATTTTTTTTTGAATTGCAGCAATTATGAGATGGAAAAAATATCTAAAGCTCACTTATTTTCTTACCTCTCATATGATTTGTTGCTGCTGACATAAAGGGCAGAGTGTTAACTACTGTACAGGAAAAAGGGAACAATTTGTATTTATGGTTTGGGAATAACGGTATTACAGACAGACTCTACAAAGCATAATTGATGTTCACCTACTTCAGAACACAAAAGGGTTAAGGAAATGTAAAAACTCTAACCAGTTGGGGGAGTGGTGGCACAGAGGTTAGAGATGGTGGGCCTGTGATCAGAAGATCGCCAGTTTAAGCCCCGGTACCAACAACATTAAAAAAAATGTGGGTGGAAAAAGGTGAAAAACCCACACCAGCCTTCACCCTCATTCACCCCACCCTGGGCCCCTGAGCAAGGCCCTTAACCCCCACCATCTGCTCCCTAAACAGGTCTCTCTTGAAAAGGAGTTCTCGTGGCTCAATGAGAGCCACCTGTAGAAATAAAGGGTAAATGAAAAAAAAAAAGAAGAAAAAAACGTTTCTCTTCAGCACAATCATAACAATGGCCCTCATTTACGAAAATGTTCGTATTTTTGTCCTAAATTTCTCCTACTTTTGTTCGTACGAAGCGTTCGTACGAACATGCCACGTCAGATTCAACAAACTCTTCTATCCTCAAGAAAAGTGTGTAAATGGCTGCGTAAATTTAATGAATCCCACCTGTTCTATCAACCTGCGCGTGCTCGCGGAGAGGTCATTTACATAATTCCCACCCCTCAAAACACCATATAAGGCCACGTTTCCTGCCTTTTGACAGCAGGAAGTGTCCATTCATTCAAACTCAAGAAGTAAAAGGAGGAACTTCACGCGTTCGGAGATCTGCTCTCAGTCGCGCTGTGGCGCACCGCCACCCCGCCACCCCCCCGCAGGTGTCGGATGGTCAAATATTTTTAATGTTAGTGTAAACAACTGTGTTACATTATAGTTTCACTTATTCAGAAGAGCTGTGGCGCACCGCTACCCCCCCACCCCCCGCAAGTGTCGGATGGTCAAATATTTTTAATGTTAGTGTAAACAACTGTGTTATAGTTTCACTTATTCAGAAGAGCTGTGGCGCACCGCTACCCCCCACCCCCCCGCAAGTGTCGGATGGTCAAATATTTTTAATTTTAGTGTAAACAACTGTGTTACATTATAGTTTCACTTATTCAGAAGAGCTGTGGCGCACCGCTACCCCCCACCCCACCCCCCGCAAGTGTCGGATGTGTTTTTGAACAGAAGCATTTTAAAATGTCTCGAAACTACAGTTAACTTCATATTAATATTGTAGTGCATATGTTTTGTCTCCCGTGGGTCGTACAGTATCAGAAATCAAGAATAAATGGTTTGATCTGAAAATGGCTTCAAACAAACGTCTCGCCGCAGCACGGACAGGAGGTGGTCAAGGAATAGTCTGCGAGATGGATGGACAATAAATGCCACGCTGCAAGACGCGTGCCAACATGTTTTGCAGCACAAATGAGTCATGCGCGCTCCTCCTGGTCAGCGCGCAACCACATTCTGCAGGTTATATTTCGAATCAGATATAATAATCTATTGCTCCGATGGTGTTTGGCACAGCAGTCCAGCAATAGCATGAAAATCAGTCTTAATTCGTACTTGTTCTGCGGCGGTGTATGGGAATTTTATGTACCTGGGTGTTAATATGAGGAGCGGCTTTGATGACCAAGGGGAGCGCACGACTCACTGAAGCCTGCGCGACACACCAGACAAATTAAACTTAAAATTATAATTCTAATTCAAACAGAATAACCTATTGTCAAGAATAATTATGGTGCGTGATATTTTTAAACCCAAAATATTTTCTAAATAACGAAATATGAAGTTATTCGTGGAGAAGATCCGTCTGGATGACAGCAGACTGACGCTCCTAAAATATACGACAGCTCCGGACCACTTGTAAATTTTGTTCGTATCTGAAAAAAATCGTAGGAAACAAAAACATTGTTGAATGCCGCAAATGATCCTAAATCACTCGTACGCACAGTTTAAGAACAAATCTGTGCGTACGAACGGTTCGTGAATGAGGGCCATTGTTTGAACTAATTGTTCCCATATTTTCTCTTATCACCATCAGCACCATCAGAACAGCCATGTTTCCACATTTTTTTTTTTAAATTTATGGCTGTTGGAAGATCTAATATTTGAAAAAATAGTTTAGTACCCCTCTCTTCACCCGAGTGTCCAGGACATGCGGCCGCAGATCAGATGAGACGACAACAAAGTCAATCATCGAACTGCGACCTAGGGTGTCCTGGTGCCAAGAGCACATATGTACACCCTTATGCCTGAACATGGTGTTCGTTATGGACAATCCATGACGAGCACAGAAGTCCAACAACAGAACACCACTCGGGTTCAGATCAGGGGGGCCGTTCCTCCCAACCACACCCCTCCAGGTCTCACTGTCATTGCCCACGTGAGCGTTGAAGTCCCCCAGCAGAACAAGGGAGTCCCCAGGAGGCGCACTCTCCAATACCCCCTCCAAGGACTCCAAAAAGGGTGGGTAATCTGCGCTGCCGTTTGGCGCATAGGCACAAACAACAGTCAGAGCCCGTCCCCCCACACGTAGGCGAAGGGAGGCTACCCTCTCGTTCACCGGGGTGAACCCCAACGTACAGGCACCAAGATGGGGGGCAACAAGTATGCCCACTCCTGCTCGGCGCCTCTCACCAGGGGCAACTCCAGAGTGGAAGAGTGTCCAACCCCTCTCAAGGAAACTGGTTCCAGAGCCAGAGCCATGTGTTGAGGTGAGTCCGACTATTTCTAGCCGGAACCTCTCAACCTCACACACTAGCTCAGGCTCCTTCCCCACCAGAGAGGTGACATTCCATGTCCCAATGGCCAGCTTCTGTAGCCGAGGATCAGACCGCCAGGGTCCCCGCCCTCGGCCACCACCCATCCCACATTGCACCCGACCCCTTTGGCCCCTCCCATAGGTGGTGAGCCCATGGGAAGGGGGACCCACGTCTCCTCTTCGGGCTGTGCCCGGCCGAGCTCCATGGGTGAAAGCCCGGCCACCAGGCGCTCGCCAACGTGCCCCACCTCCGGGCCTGGCTCCAGGGTGGGGCCCCCGGTGACCCGCGTCCGGGCGAGGGAAGATTTAATCCATTTATTGTACTCGTCATAAGGGGTCTTTGGGCCCTACTGACCACTACCTGGTGGTGAGTTGGCTCCGATGGTGGGGGAGGATGTCGGTCAGACCTGGCAGACCCAAACGTATTGTGAGGGTCTGCTGGGAACGTCTGGCAGAGTCTCCCGTAAGACAGAGCTTTAACTCCCACCTCCGGGAGAGCTTTGAACACGTTCCGAGGGAGGCGGGGGACATTGAGTCCGAGTGGGCCATGTTCCGCGCCTCTATTGTCGAGGCAGCTTATCAGAGTTGTGGCCGCAAGGTTGTTGGTGCCTGTCGTGGTGGCAACCCTCGAACCCGGTGGTGGACACCGGCGGTGAGGGATGCTGTCAGCTGAAGAAGGAGTCCTATTGGGCCTTTTTGGCCTGTGGGACCCCGGAAGCAGCAGATAGGTACCGACAGTCCAAGCGGCATGCGGCTCGGGTGGTTGCTGAGGCAAAAACTCGGGCGTGGGAGGAGTTCGGAGAGGCCATGGAGAATGACTTCCGTACGGCTTCGAGGCGATTCTGGTCCACCATCCGGCGTCTCAGGGGGGGAAAGCGGTACGCGACCAACACCATTTATGGTGGGGATGGCGTGCTGTTGACCTCAACTCGGGATGTTGTGAGTCGGTGGGCGGAATACTTCGAAGACCTCCTCAATCCTACTGGCACGTCTTCCACTGAGGAAGCGGAGCCTGGGGACTTTGGGTCGGGCTCTCCAATCTCTGGTGCTGAGGTCACCGAGGTGGTTAAAAAGCTCCGCGGTGGCAGGGCTCCGGGGTGGATGAGATTCGCCCTGAGTTCCTTAGGGCTCTGGATGTTGTGGGGTTGTGTTGGCTTACGCGACTCTGCAATATCGCGTGGACATCGGGGGCAGTTCCCTTGGATTGGCAGACTGGGGTGGTGGTTCCCCTATTCAAAAAGGGGGACCGTAGGGTGTGTTCCAACTATAGGGGGATCACACTCTTAAGCCTCCCTGGTAAGGTCTATTCAGGGGTTCTGGAGAGGAGGGTCCGTCGGATAGTCGAACCTCGGATTCAGGAGGAGCAGTGTGGTTTTCGTGCTGGTCGTGGAACACTGGACCAGCTCTACACCCTCAACAGGGTCCTGGAGGGCGCGTGGGAGTTTGCCCAACCAGTTTACATGTGCTTTGTGGACTTGGAAAAGGCATTCGACCGCGTCCCTCGGGGGGTTCTGTGGGGGGTACTCCGGGAGTATGGGGTACCAGGCCCATTGATATGGGCTGTTAGGTCCCTGTACGACCGGTGTCAGAGCTTGGTCCGCATTGCCGGCAGTAAGTCAGGCTCGTTTCCAGTGAGAGTTGGACTCCGCCAAGGTTGCCCTTTGTCACCGATTCTGTTCATAACTTTTATGGACAGAATTTCTAGGCGCAGCCAAGGTGTTGAGAGGATCCGTTTTGGTGGCCTTAGAATCGCTTCTCTGTTTTTTGCAGATGATGTGGTCCTATTGGCTTCATCAGATCGTGATCTACAGCTTTCGCTGGAGCGGTTTGCAGCCGAGTGTGATGCGGCCGGGATGAGGATCAGTTCCTCCAAATCCGAGGCCATGGTCTTGAGCCGGAAAAGGGTAGCATGCCCTCTCCGGGTCGGGGAGGAGGTCCTGCCCCAAGTGGAGGAGTTTAAGTATCTCGGGGTCTTGTTCACGAATGAGGGAAAACTGGAGCGTGAGATCGATAGGCGGATAGGTGCAGCATCCGCAGTGAAGCGGGCGCTGTACCGGTCTGTCGTGGTGAAGAGAGAGCTGAGTCGAAAGGCAAAGCTCTCAATTTACCGATCGATCTACGTTCCCACCCTCATCTATGGTCATGAGCTTTGGGTTGTGACCGAAAGAACGAGATCTCGGATACAAGCGGCTGAAATGAGTTTTCTCCGCAGGGTGTCTGGACTCTCCCTTAGAGATAGGGTGAGAAGCTCAGTCATCCGGGAGGGACTCGGAGTAGAGCCGCTGCTTCTCCACATCGAGAGGAGCCAGTTGAGGTGGCTCGGGCATCTGGTTAGGATGCCTCCTGGATGCCTCCCTGGTGAGGTGTTCCGGGCATGTCCCACCGGGAGGAGACCCAGAGGAAGACCCAGGACACGCTGGAGGGACTATGTTTCTCGGCTGGCCTGGGAACGCCTTGGGATTCCCCCAGAGGAGCTGCTCCAAGTGGCTGGGGAGAGGGAAGTCTGGGCCTCCCTACTTAGGCTGCTACCCCCGCGACCCGANTGGACTCTCCCTTAGAGATAGGGTGAGAAGCTCAGTCATCCGGGAGGGACTCGGAGTAGAGCCGCTGCTTCTCCACATCGAGAGGAGCCAGTTGAGGTGGCTCGGGCATCTGGTTAGGATGCCTCCTGGACGCCTCCCTGGTGAGGTGTTCCGGGCATGTCCCACCGGGAGGAGACCCAGAGGAAGACCCAGGACACGCTGGAGGGACTATGTTTCTCGGCTGGCCTGGGAACGCCTTGGGATTCCCCCAGAGGAGCTGCTCCAAGTGGCTGGGGAGAGGGAAGTCTGGGCCTCCCTAATTAGGCTGCTACCACCGCGACCCGATCCCGGATAAGCGGACGAAAATGGATGGATGGATGGATTTTAGTACCTTGATGTGGCTTTTCTAATAAAACAAAGTACAGGGTATCTCATTAGGAGGATTGGTAACAGATATTGCAAAAAATATTCTAAAATAAATAACCAGCAGCTTCCTGTGTGTCAGAATATGTTTAAATTAGGGATGCACAATATTACTGGCATGGTATTGGCCAATATTAGAGATAAAGTTAAATATCGGACATTGGCCATTCCATCAAATTAACTCACCGATATAAAAAGCACTGTTTTTGTATGACAACCGAGTAACAAGGATGTCTACAGCGCCAGCACAATGTTGACATCACGTGACATCACATGCACCATTGAGTTTAGATTTGTGAAAATTTACACTGTTCGAGTGTTGTTATTGTGTTAGAGAGAGTAAATGTCATGAATACATTTGACATGAAACATAATCCAAGTTGAAGTGTTACATCATTTTTAGCCTCATTTTTGGCATCTGCATTTGGTAAGTGGCCAAATTGACAAAGACCATGCAGAATAAGGTAGTATTTTAATTCCACAGCAGAGAAAGCTATGTAGTCTCTGTACATGTAAATAGGTCTAAGAAAAAAATCAGTATTAGTATTGGTTATCAGCCAAATAAGTTTTAACATATCAGCATATCAGGTATCTGCCAAAAATCCAATATTGTGCATCCCTAGTTTAAATAGTCATAACACTGGACAAACTGACTTCTTCTTCAGTACAATGAAAATACTTTATTTTCAACAATCAGGTGCATAAGCTGAAAAGTCTTGATGATTTCCACAACATTTTGTTTTTTTTAATAATAAGACCGGAGTACTGTGACGCAGTGGAAGGCCGTTATGTTTTTTATTATTTCTAACTGATCAATGATTCTAGTTAAAATGACTTCTATGGATCTACAAACAGCAGCACAGATTCACAGCTGTCGCCTCTCAGAAAGAAGGTTGCAGGATCACCTCCCAGCCTGGGGTTTGCATCAGTGACGTGCAGTCAGGGGAGGCAGGGGAGGCAGTGCAGCACCTGTCATCATGACAAGTATACATGTCATACTGAAAGTCATAAGAAAAAATACATTTGACCACTTGACTGTTCAACAAAACTGTATTATAAAACGGTTTTCTTAATTATTTCAACACTTCAATGGTCAAAATCACATAATTTACATTATGTCAGTTAAAAAATGCGAGGAGAGGCAGTGTAGTGCTCTGGTTCACCTCTGGGGGTGCTGTGTCATATACAACATTACAGTAGGTGGTTGGTGCATACCCATTGTTGTCTCTCTTTATATCGCCAATATACATGTTTGATTGCACATGTGCTACACATGTTTGCATGTTTTACCTGTGCACATGTGTGTTTTCTTTGGGAACTCTCACAAACTCCAAACATTGTCCAAGGTGTACCCCTACTCTTGCACAGTAAATGCTGGAGATAGGCATCAGTTTCCTATGACCCAGAAGGGAGAAGCAGTGGTAAAGAAAATACATGGATGACTGGATGCATGGATGAATGATGTTTGGATGAATTACAAACAAAATTAACACCGTCCATATTATCAAAGTGTATATA
>JBBPBX010006813.1:0-16234 GCA_038048925.1 Garcialebias charrua
ATATATTTATATATATATATATATATATATATATATATATATACAGTATATATATACAGTATATATATACAGTATATATATATATATATGTTTTATATATATATATATATATACTGTAGTATGTATTTATATAGTTATATATATGCTTATCTGAATATATATGTATTATTACAGTATCTGAATATGTATAATGTGTGTGTGAATAAATTGCATCTTTGGTTGTGTCTTGCTAAACATATATTAAAGTACAGTATTGTATTCCACCAAAAAACATTTAAATATGCTAAACTATACGTTCCTATACATGCAGTTTTAATAGCTGTATGCCTAACATTTAAATATGTGACAATAACATCACTATTCAGCGTGTTGGGATTGATTAAATGCGCTGATACTTTATTGTGCCAGCCAAATATATAAGGCTGAGTGGAGCGGTGGACGCCTTCAAGATGGCTGCCTGAAATCTCGTCAGCTCCAATAGGCAAGAGCGGGCCATGCGGTATCTAGTGTTCTATATATGATATCTATGATAGCATGTGTACATACATAAGAGATAAGACGTACACAACAAGTTAAATCGAGTCAGTCTGATCTATGTTTATAGAATCTCCGGGAGCATTGAAGGCAGCATCTTAATGTTTTTAAAACTGAACATTTCATAAATGGCTGTGCAAATAAATAATGGTTCATTGAGTTCAACTGTATTTTTCTAACTAATTTAAATATTAAAAAGTTAAAGTAAAGATTCTCAAAAAATGACTACATATTAACTTAAGGCCAACAGAGACCAAGTGGTACAAATATATTATAGAACTCTGAAATACAAGATGTAAAAATTACAGCAGAAATAAACATTTTAACGGTTCTAAGAAAACTACAAATAGTAAAGTTTTTTTGCAGACAAATGCCCTGCATCTAAACTCCAACAACAACGAAAATCACATAAACCTCATATGAAAATCACGTTTTTATATGTAAAAGACAAAGGTGGGCGAATGAACGCTAGGGAGCGCTAAAGCGCTATTCCGCTTACAGTGGACCTAAACTTTTTGTCAGCGTTTTTGTGAATTGACTAACTTTTATAATTCATAAGCGGATTTCTGCTATTTTTATTTAAAATGCAGTACCGCTAATAACTAATTATCTATCAGTAAAAACCAATAAACTTATTTACAAGCTCATAATGCTGCTTGTTTTACCTTTTTCCCCACCGTAAACAGCAGAGAGGAGGAAGGGTTGGAGGGGGGAGGGAGGGTTGGAGGGGGGAGGGAGCAGAGGGGGGGATCTACCATGTAGGTAAATGCCTGGGGATCCCATCAGCATGAGGCCCCGGCCCCGCCGCGCCCCGGCCAGTCACCTAATTCCTAACATTGATCCTGCTTGTTAATCTACATTTAACATAAAAATAATTATAGTTACGATGAAAACAATCATTAAATAAGCAATTTAAAAAACGGTTGATTTCATTATCCCCCTACTAAAAATGGACTATTCCATCTCGACAGCTTCCGGGTTAGAGGTGAACTCAGAGGCTAATTCCGTGGCTAGCTGTTTGTGCTGGGTACTTGGACAAATCCTTAGAAAACCCAGCTGTTTCAAGCCAAATTAACGCGGCCGGAGGATTCTATTTTGTGTTCTGTGTACACCACGCGACGGTGAGTCGTTATTTTCATGTATTTTTATTACTTTTCATTAAATCTGTTGAGTACCTATAGACGCTAACTGTGTCTGCCGGTTGGTTGTGGGTTACTAATGGAAATCCTTAGAAAACCCAGCTGTTTCAAGCCAAATTAACGCGGCCGGAGGATTCTATTTTGTGTTCTGTGTACACCACGCGACGGTGAGTCGTTATTTTCATGTATTTTTATTACTTTTCATTAAATCTGTTGAGTACCTATAGACGCTAACTGTGTCTGCCGGTTGGTTGTGGGTTACTAATGGAAATCCTTAGAAAACCCAGCTGTTTCAAGCCAAATTAACGTGGCCGGAGGATTCTATTTTGTGTTCTGTGTACACCACGCGACGGTGAGTCGTTATTGTCATGTATTTTAATTACTTTTCATTAAATCTGTTGAGTACCTATAGACGCTAACTGTGTCTGCCGGTTGGTTGTGGGTTACTAATGGAAATCCTTAGAAAACCCAGCTGTTTCAAGCCAAATTAACGTGGCCGGAGGATTTTATTGTGCGTTTTGTGTCGACCATTCGACGGCGAGTCGTTAGTTTTATGTATTTGGGTTACTTTCATGTATAAATGCCGTGGCGACACACCCGTGTATTTGAGATTTAAACGTGGTTTTAGGGATTAAAAGATCATTCTATTTTTTGTTAATTTCGTGGCCGAATAGAATATATGTACGTAAAGTATTAAATAAATCCTTTGATTTTTGTAATTTCATCCTTTTAGGATCATTTTTGTTACTTTTCAGTTGGCAGTGTAGTGCAAATATTGATAACGCTGCCGGCTATATATAAATATATATATATATATATATATATATATATATATATATATATATATATATATATATAATATATATATAATATAGAAATATATAAATAGCGGATTAGATTAGCTTCCCCTAATTTTCATAAGACATTTGTGCTTTTGAAATTGTGGACCTAAAAAAATTAATAAGCGTTTTAGAAATTGTGGAACTAATTTTTTAATTAGCGGTGCCCAGCTGTGGTAAAAGATACTGGTGACTCTGTGCTGCTTGTCCTATTGGACCTCACATCCGCTTTCGACACCATCGACCATGAGATCCTCATTGCTAGGTTGGAGCAGTGGGTGGGCATCTCAGGATCAGCCCTAAACTGGTTCAGATCCTACCTCTCTGACAGATCCTTTTGTGTTTCCATCAACGATTTTACTTCTGCAGTGGCGGCTCTTAAATGGGGGGTTCCGCAGGGGTCCATCCTGGGTCCTCTCTTGTTCTCCTTATACCTGCTGCCACTCGGTGCTATTTTCCGGAAACACAATATACCCTTCCACTTCTACGCTGATGACTGTCAAATTTACTTCCCCCTAAGACAAAATGGTACAGGCTCTATTCAACCTCTGCTCGACTGCCTGGCTGACATCAGGGACTGGATAATAATAATAATAATGAATTCAATTTATAACGCACTTTTCATTAATGAAAATCTCAAAGTGCTACACGGTGCAACAGAAATTAAATGTCAATAAAACAAGTAATAGAACAAGTAAAATCAATAACAGTATCAACTAAGATCAAAAGTAGAATCATGAGGAGGCAGAGTATGCTCGGTTGAAAAGAAAGGTCTTCAAGCCGCTCTTAAAGTCAACCACAGACTGTGGGACCCTCAGACAGTCAGGAAGAGAGTTCCACAGGCGGGGGGCAGCCACACTGAAAGCCCGGTCTCCCATGGTCCTTAATTTGGTTCTCGGAATGTGAAGGAGATTACTGTTCTGTGACCGCAGCGACCGGGTGGATGAGTGTGGAATAAGAATATCCTTCAGATAATCTGGATGGCTTTAAATTTCTTAAGCTTCAACGATAAGAAGTCTGAAGCCATATTGTTCCTTCCCAATGACACAACCTCAAACCACTGCATTGACCTGTCTGCTCTACCCCTGTCCGAAAAACAAAAAGTCACAAATCTGGGAGTGATAATGGATCCTTCCATGAAACTCAACAGTCATGTAAACATGATCGTCAAATCCTGTTTTTTCCAGCTGAGGCGTCTGTCTAAGCTGAAGCCCATATTATCAAAAAACAACCTGGAGACAGTGATTCACGCATTCATTACATCTAGGCTGGATTACTGCAATTCACTTCTGCTTGGCGTCAGTCAAGCCACCATTGCACGATTACAACTGGTTCAGAACGCAGCTGCCCGATTTTTAACCAGCACACGCAAAAGAGAGCACATTACACCAGTCTTGGCCTCCCTTCACTGGCTACCGGTTCATCTTCGAATCCAATTCAAAATTCTCATGTATGTCTACAAATCGCTGAACAGTCTCGCCCCCGCCTATCTCTCGGATCTGATACACCCATATGTCCCTCCACGTGCTTTGAGGTCAGAGGATCAGGTACTCTTAATAGTTCCAGAAACTCGCCTTAAGCGCAGGGGTGACAGGGCGTTCTCTGTAGCAGGCCCAAGACTCTGGAACGAGTTACCGCTGCTCATCAAACAGGCCCCCTCCCTCTCGGTTTTCAAATCCCGGTTAAAAACTCACTACTACTCCATCGCTTTCAATGCCAGCTGATTTGTATTGGATCGTTTTATTTATGATCTGCAATGTTTTTATGTTTTTCGTGTTGTACTTCATTGTCTGTGTTGCCTGTTGCGTGTTTGTTTGTCCAGCACTTTGTGTGGACTTGTTCCTGTTTAAAGTGCTTTATAAATAAAATGGTATGGTATGGTAAAACAAGTGAAATTAAAGACCCATGCATTCCTTGTATGAATGCCTGCTTATGTCTTTCTAGAGAGCCTTTTATTTGCTAGAGTTTTTAGTCACTTGTGTAGAGAAATGACAGCCACAGTTATTTAGGTCAAACCTTGAAAATAACACTATGCCCAATCTCATGTGATAATGGGATACCTCACATGAGCTCTTAGTGCTTAGAGGACATGTTGTGAATGACTGTCAGACACCAACACCCAATTTCAGCTCAGAATCTGTACATTTCACTGAGGTGTAGGTACTTTATGTACGGTAAGCTGCGGCAGCCACCTTAAATTGGATTTACTCCAGTTAATCACTGTTAGATGCACAGCCATAAATTAGTTTAACTGAAATCCTCTAGTGGTTTATGTGATATTTGTTAAAAGACAAAAAGCATCAATATCAGCAGTTCATACAAACAGATGTGGGTAAAAACAATCCTTCCTCCTTCAGTGACTCCCAAAGAATATCATGAAATATTGTTAGTATATTTTATGGTCGCATGATTATCAACATGTAAAAAACATGGTAAGCTGCTAGCAACAACTACCGGTAGTCCTCATTCTCAACTCAGCTTTATTTTGGTAAATTAAAAACATTACAAACAAAAGAAAGAAAAACTATATCAATGGTAAATCAATCATTTACCAAAAAAGGAATAGGCTGAAGCCAAGGCTTATACTTGCCTAATATATTCTCACTCTTAAATGTTGTGAAGCAATCTTGACTTGATCTCTGTACAAACAAGGGAAAGTCCCAGATCAGATCTCCCTCAGAGAACGATAATATAGTCAGGATTGTCTCATTGATTAAATTCACAAGCAACGTTGTTTGTGATGGTGGAGTCACTGTTCCAAAAATAAAACTTTGAACAAGCCAAAATGACAGACCTTAACTTAAACTCCTGATCAGGAAAATACAGGTGCTGGTCATAAAATTAGAATATCATGAAAACGTTGATTTATTTCAGTAATTCCATTCAAAACGTAGAAACTTGTGTATTATATTCATTCATTACACACAGACTGATGTATTTCAAATGTTTATTTACTTTATTGTTGATGATTATAACTGACAACTAATGAAAACCCCTAATTCAGTATCTCAGAAAATTAGAATATTACTTAAGACAAATTTAAAAAAGGATTTTTAGAAATGTTGGCCAAGGGGGAGTGGTGACGCAGAGGTTAGAGACGGTGGGCCTGTGATCACCGGTTCAAGCCCAGGTACCGACAACATAAAAAAATGTGGGTGGAAAAAGGTGAAACACCCACACCTGCCTCCACCCTCATTCACCCCACTCTGGGCCCCTGAGCAAGGCCCTTAACCCCCACCATCTGCTCCCTAAACAGGTCTCTCTTGAAAAGGAGCCTCACTAGTAAGCATACTACAAGAATCGATCAACAGAGGACGCCATCTGCTCTGTGGTCCACACTGCTCTCACTCACTTGGAGAAGGACTCCTACGTCCGTCTGCTCTTTGTGGACTTCACGTCAGTCTTCAACACCATGATTCCACAGGCGTTGATGGAAAAACTACTCACACTAGGATTAAGACTTATTAACAAACAGACAACAGTCTGTGAGGATCCACAACTTCTCTTTCTCCACTATAACCCTCAGCACTGGCTCCCCTCAGGGCTGTGTGCTGAGCCCCCTCCTGTTCACTCTGCTCATATATGACTGCGCACTTACCCATCCAGGCTGACATATTGTAAAGTTTGCAGACGATACAGTGGTGGTGGGATGCATCACAAACAGCGATGAGTCCAGCTACAGACAGGAGGTGGAACACCTGGAGAGCTGGTGCAGGAAGAACAACCTTCACATCAATGTGAGGAAGACGAAGGAGATGATCGTGGATTTCAGACGGAGCAAACACACCTACGCCCCACACCCACCCGCACTCTGTAGGAGGATAATATGCAGTGGAAGTGGTCTCCAGTTACAATACTTGGGTGTGCACCTGAATGACAACCTCAGCTGGAGCAACAACAACACCAGCCTGATCAAGAAGAAGAAGAGTGGTGAAGGCTGCACAGAAGATGTTGGAGTCAGTCTCCCCACCATCACAGACATCTACACCTCCAGATGCAGGAAAAGAGCCACCTGCATCATGAAGGACCCCACTCACCCAGCACACACACTTTTTGCCCCACTCCCCTCAGGAAGGAGGTTGAGGAGCATTAAGTGTAGAACCACTAGACTGAGGAACAGCTTCTACCCTGAGGCTGTTAATGAATCCCTAACCAGGATTATCACTGTAAGGGGGAAAACATCATTGTAATGCCACTTTAGTTGGTGATATGTGACTTCTCTGTGCTGCTGATTGTTCATGCTGCTGATTTCATGCTGCTGATTGTTCATGCTGCTGTATTCATTCATAACTATCTGCTCACCACAGACTCATGTTTTGGCTGCTGCTGTTATGTCGTATTGTTTACATTGTTAGTGTTTAGCGTACGTTGTATATCATAGCCTTGTGTACAGTTTCTTTTTATATTTTACATTTTGCTATTTTTGGGTGTAACTGGGACCCTGTGAACATAATTTCGTTCCACCTCATGTACCACATGTGATGGACTGACAATAAAGATACTTGAACTTGAACTATTTCAGAAGTGACAAACTGTACACCAATGTCCCCCATTTCTGAGGGCAATGAATCCTGAATGTTTGTAGTTTTTGAGATGAGTGTTTTTCTAAACTGGAATTAAATGGTAAATGTTAAATGGACTGTACTTATTTAGTGCCTTTCTATCTTATCAAGATAGTCAAAGTGCTTGACACTACAATATGTGCCATTGACCCCTTCATACAGCACTCTACTATACATTTACAAATAATAATAAGAGCTTTATCACATTCATACACTGATGAGACACCGGACGAGGAATGAGGAGTTCAGTGTCTTGTGACACTTCAGCATGTGACTGCTGGTGGAATTGAACTCCTATAGTCACAGCTTTCCCCTGTAATTATTAATTAATTACATACTACTGTTTACATTCACTGTTTACATTTATTAATACTGTTTACATTTATTAATACTGTTTACATTTATTACTACTGTTTACATTTACACTACTTTTATATCTACACTACTGCTGATACATATACAGTATTCTCTGACCAGCCTTATTTAAGGATGCCCAATGTGCCTTATGTGCCTTACTGCATATGCCACTTTTGCCTCTATACCAACATCAACTACTACCTCATACATATACTGTGTACATTAACTCATATGCTGCTTTGCCACTCTTTGCAAATGTCAATGCTAGAACCTTCAGTTTATTTTATAGATATACTTTTTATACTTTTTATACTACTATGCAAAAACTCAGGACAGTATTACACTTTTATTATTTCATTTTATGCTTATGTTCATTAAATGTTTAGTGTTTTAGTGTTGGTGTAAATTTTCATACTTTTATACTACTATGCAAAAACTCAGGACAGTGTTACACTTTTACTATTTTATGCTTATGTTTATTAAATGTTTCAGTGTTTTAGTGTTTAAATGGTTACTGTTGCACCGAGGGACTGAGAGAAATGCAATTTCAATCCTGTGTATGTCCTGTACATATTGCAGTTCTGACAATAAAGTTGACTTTGACTTTGACTTTAATTGAACAGGGAATGCAAGTAAACCTTAATGTTTTTGGTGCAAGATATTCAAAAGGCTGAGTTACACGGTGTAGATAGAAGAACAGAAGTAAAACTTTTTGTTTGCTTTTTTGTTTGTCCGAGGCAACGCAGACTGATAGATCCTGGCGAGTGGAGGAAGCAATTATGTCCATGATCAAGCGCAATAGTGGAGCAAGCATGTGGAGCAAATAGTGGAGCAATGTTGGCCATGGCCCCCATAGATGAATGATCATGACATAGCAACCCAATTTTTAATAGTGAGCTTTCTTACGCCAAGATGCAGCTACACACCCAAACGGGGGGAGTGGTGGCGCAGAGCTTAGAGACTGTGGGCCTGTGATCAGAAGATCGCCGGCTCAAGCCCCGGTACCGACAACATAAAAATAAATGTGGGTGGTAAAGGTGAAACAACCACACCTGCCTCCACCCTCATTCACCCCACTGAGAAACTGGTCCACATGACATGAATTAAACCTGTTTTGTAGTGGTGAGCCTGGTTCCACTCACCCACTAATACTGTCCGTTTAGGGCAGGGCTATTCAACAGGTGGTCCGCGGGCCATTTCCGGAACATGTCAAGTAGATTAATATTATTTTAGTGGAAAATTAAGTGTCTGTAAGTTGTTTGACAATTTAGTTAGCAGAAGTACAAATAATTGTAAATAACGTCTTCATAAAACAAAACGCTATCAAAATCAGAAATTAACTCAAAATCACGAGACCTTTGTTTATATTCTCACAGCTATTTTTGAATCTGTTTTACAAACTAATGTTCTCATTGTTGTGTTTTTAGGCTCAGACTTATTTCATCAGTCTTTTGTCAAGGTTTGTGTATCTGTGATGCAAATTTCCATGTCTTTAAGCTGGCATCTCACTTTAGTTTGACTATTTGGTGAATGACGTTCCTGACGGAGTCTTTAAAACAGTGGTTCTGAAACTGGGGTCCCCGGACACCCGGGGGTCAGCGGGCCAATGCTTGGGGGGTCCACACACCCAATTCATTTATTTACTTATTTTTTACAAGCAGGTAGATGTTTAACGACCCGTTAAAATACACCACAATGCAGGAAATCACTAGCCTGGCCCTTGCCTTCCTACGCAGCTCCGCTCAATTCTCATTTCCCTTCACTGCTCCGTCTGGGACTTCTCCCATAGACAAGGATTTCTCCGGCAGATTTTTGACCGGACCAATCAGAGAACAGAAGGCGGAGTTTTGAACGACGTCGATTTCATGCGCAGTTTGCCCTGCTCAAAATGGCTGCCGGCACGAAGGAATTTACAAGAAAACACGGTAAAAAACTATTATTTCTTTGCTGAGAAAAAATATATTTCTTAGCTGACGTTATATCAGAAGTGTTCCTGAGCTTAACAGTTCCTAAATCAATTCACGAAATGGTCAAATCTGCTGGATTTAAATTGTTTCGGTTTGACATTTTCCAAACAGCCTCGGGTGCGCTACGAAAATAAATGATAAAAAATCGAATTTTATCTCAAATGTTTCATCCAGGCCAACAGTCAGTAAATTAGAGCCATATAATTACACACTGGTAGCAGAAAAAATATCCACCGAGTGGTTTCTGAGCTGTTTATCTGAACAGTTAGCCTGGCCCTCGCCAGGCTAACTGGACTGGACAGGCTAACGTGACGTATGTTGCAGCTCCGCGCAACATACGTCACGGCCAAACGTTAACGATTGGGTAACCTCAGCAGAGGCCACGCCTCCAGCAAGAATCGGTTCTCTATAGGAGAAACTCCAGACCCTAGTACGAAGCGAAGTGAAGGACAAGGGTCTGAAATCACATCTACTCCCTTAAAAAATTTCTGGGAGAGGCCCCGCAGTCTCCCACATTCGCCCATTATTTGTGTTCCGGCATAGGCGTTGCAAACATTACCGGTATATGTGAAGGGGACATGTCCCCCCCACACACACACATTAAAAAAACGCTCATTTGGACCACCCCTCCCCACTTTTACTGCAAAACATTACTTCAGTCGGAGCTGTTTCTCTTTCTTCGTGAACAAATCCGTTCCACTTGATTAATAGGAGAATACTCAAACCACTAAAACTCCACTCCAGGTTTTCCTGGTTGCCTCCAACTCTCCAGCAGCCTGCAGTGTTTCTGTTCTGAGTCTCCTCCTGCCTCGGCAGAGAACACTCACAGGTGGAGGAGATGGAGACACGTCTGTGTTGATCGCTCATCAGTTTAGCGAGCTTAGTGGGGGCAGTTGTTGACCGGGGGATTGATCATAAACATATATTCATGGTTAGGAGGAGAGAAGTGCAGCACTACGTCTGTAGCATCTTAGCTTAGCAGTAACTGTGACAATGTAAGAGGCTGCAGGTGTAGGAGGCGCTGTGTGGTCAGGTGCATTAAAGTTGAAATGTCTTTAAAACCCCACACCTTATTGTCCTCGAGCTTTGTGAGAAACATCATTTAGATGAGTAGTGCTGAACACAAGTTAAAAAGTCCAGTGATGATGTTTTTTATGTCACTATAAACACAAATAGTGTCGATCTGAGGCTGTGTGTTAAAGTGCATTAAAGTTCAAATGTCTTGAAATGTTGCTTTTTTTGTACATAAGTGTACAATTTTTTGCACACTGGTGCACACGCACGCACACATGCACGCACGCACACACGCACGCACGCACACACACACACACACACACACACACACACTACAGTGCCCCCCCCCCACACACATTACAGATGCTTCTGACGCCCATGTGTTCCAGTATCAATCAGTTTACAAATGAAGCTCTGTTACTTGGTCTGACTGCTGCTGTTACGATTCTGTTCAGTTTGATGTAACAAGTTTTCTGTAATAATTTGAACAAGTGATAATACATTTATTATGTTCATTATGTGAATAGGTAAAGTTTTAAAGTGGCTTTTGATTCTGTTAAATTTCTCTAAACTGTAACTTTTGGAAGTTAAAGTAAAAAATGTAGTTGATTAAGTGCGTCTTGAATGAAAAAACACCCCATTTAACAGTTTAAAATTTGTATTAACACTATAAAACACACTTTTGTGTTGTTAATGGGAAGAGTGATATATTGTTATGTATGTTATTGTTTATATATTGTTTGCAACTTGTTTTGTTAATTTAATGTTTACGGCCATGACGTTTTTGTAATTATTGAGAAAGGGGGCAGGTCTATACAAGATTTTCTTCTTCCTGCTCCCTCTTCACTCGTGTAAATATGTGTTGTCAGAGAATGTGTTTGTAAACTGATGATTTTTTTTTAATCGAATGAATTCATTCATTCATTCATTCATTCATTCAACCTTATAAATAATAAATAATAATTGATTGATTGATTGATTGATTGATTGATAAAAGAACAGCTTTTAAATATTTATGTTACACAAATAGCGGTGGAAACAAAATACTCTAATGTGTTCAGCCAAGAATGCTGTTTTGCTAAACGTGCACAGAAAATAGGTCTCAGTTTTTAAAGCATGGCAACACAGCTTGCTGGTTGTTTTGTTGTAAACACAATGCGACCGAAAATGTGCTTCTTTTTTCATTTTGAGTCGCAGCAACATGTCTCCAGTCCAACAGGCCTGTGAGATTCTACTTTTATTTTGTAATGGTGTGTAATCAAAATAAAAACCAAAACTAAAAAGAAATAATTTGATGTTTATTTCACAAATATATGCAAAAGTAGTATGAAAAGATTTGTTGATATTATTAATGAAATTATTATTATTTTCATCATCGTCATGTTCCAGAGTGAGTGTTGAACCTTAATTAGTATCACAGGCAACTTCAAGCATTTTAACAGCCATTCAGATTATTTAAAGAGAAAAACATGGCAGCTGGGGGGTTTAGTAAAGTTGTGAGCATAGATAATATATACACTAGATAAGACATCCCCGCTGTTGGCCAATGGAGACCGACATCGTCAGACGGCGGCCATCTTGCCACAGACAGAACGCCCACTCTTAACATGAATGTGAATGGGGCATTTACTATGTTCATTTTTTAGACATTTATTTTGTAGAGTTACAGCTGTTTGTTAATAAATGTTGCTATGTGACAACTGGGACAAAGCTTTGACTCAGAAATATATTTTTGTTATTCTTTTATGGAAAGAAAATTATATCGAGATATATATCGTATATCGCGATATATCACAACAATATCGAGATATGAATTTTTGTCCATATCGCCCAGCCCTAGATGTAGCAACAGGGAGCAAGAAAATAAAAGCTGCTCCACCAAAATAAAATTCAATTCAAGGAACCAAAAAAAACAAAAACAAATACAGTATACATAAATAATGAGGGTGGATTTGTGATGAAATATAAACACTTTTACATGCTTGCAAGAGTTTTGAGATAGTTCATTAAAATAAATAAATAAAATTAGATCAGCTACACTGTGTTCATTCACACTCATCTGCTCACACAGACTCATGTTTGTACTGTTGTTTGGCATATTGTTTTTGTACTACTAGTGCTTAGTGTACTTTTAGTTATCGTTTTTCTTAGGGGCTGAGATGGAAGTAGAGTTTGACCACCCGGAAGGTCCCAGGTTCGATCCCCGGTCACTGCATACCTCGTTGTGTCCCTGGACAAGACACTTAACTCCGAGTTTCTCCCGGTAGGACTGGCAGCACCTTGCATGGCAGACTACTGCTACCGGTGTTTGAATGGGTGTATGAATGGGTGGATGGCTGGTACTGTGAAGCGCTTTGGGGCCCCTCATAGGGGGCTGGAAAGCGCTATATAAGTAAGCTCCATTTACCGTTTACCATTTAGTTCATATCTTAGATCTAATTATTGTTTTTCTTTTGTATTTTATACTTTTCTTGGATGTAACTGGGACCTTGTGTACTGGGTTGCCAGCTCAGAAAAATTATTATCCAAACTATCAAAAAATAAATAAGGGACACGTCATGGCAGAGCAGGCCGACCCCATTACCTTCACCCCTCCTAGCGTGATGATTCACCCCACCATTCCCCTCTGCTTTTCTCACTCTAAAATGAACCTGGATTTAATTGGATGCATGTTTTTGAATGATAAAATTATGCATAGGACGTTAATTGTTACACAATTTATCAATCTATTTTGAGTGCAAATAAAATTACCAGGGTAAAATATTTCTAAAAATAATTTATATTTCTTAAACATTCTTTTGTTCTGCTTATCTTAAAACAGTATTAACAGAATACAATAAGAACATGCGTGTCAGCAGCGGCCGCCACTAGAGGGCGCTAGGGGCGCCGCCCCTCCTTGGAACTGCAGCTCTTCACCATTTGAAGATTTAATTTTTTTTTATAAAAATGAAATAATAAAAATATTTTGAAATGTATGCATATATGTTTTTAGTTGTGTAGGATAAATATTTTATGAGTAATGATGAGTTGTTTGTTTCAAAAAACGTTTTCTGATTTTGACGTACTTCCGATTCCCCGCTTGGCGCCGCTTACGGCTTTTCCATTGAATCTAATTATAACTAGCGCTAAGCGCATGCGCAGTTTATGTCCCATCTGTCCAAAATTATTGGACTGTTTAGGTCGCAGTTTTCGCCACCCGAAGGCTTGGACTCGTCTCGTGATCATTGCGGTTCGCCAGCGTTTCCGGTTCGAGCCGAGGAGGGAGGGGGAGTGGGGGACCATCTCTGTTTACACAGTCAGAGCTGATCACACGCAACTAGCGGCGTTGAAACAGCAGTAATTATTAATGGGGCCTTTCTACACAGGTAAGCAAGTAATATTAAGTGAGTTTAATGAATCGCTAAGTGTTGCACATGAGCAAAGTTTGAGCTGATCTCATCTGCGTGACGTGGTGTCGTGTGTGTGTTGCGGTCAGTCACACAGTAGCTAGCTACTAGCTGTGCTTATGTTGTGGTGTACTGTACAACATTATAAAAGTTGCTAGTTATAAACTCGAATGTCTGAAGACGACTCCTGTCTGTCCATCTTCAGCTCATGAACTGTTTTACTCCTCAGAGTGTCTGTGTTAACTTTTGTCTCGTTTCGTTTTGCAGCAGTTGCAAATTTTCTGATGAATAAATCTGAATGAATAAATAAACTTTAGTTTTAGTTTAGTTTAGTTAAACTTTAGTTTCATTATAAGTTGTGCTGTTGTTTCAAAGACACTCTAAACTTAAATAAATCAAGTAGCAGAAAGATTTAAGCATTAAATAGTTTGAATTTTTCATGTTATGAAACAGTGATTATATAATTATTTGAATTTAATTTTAATATTATAAAGATCACTGTGGATGGAATGCAATTGAAATAACCTGGATATTATTATTTATGTTGTATTAAGAAAGTTAAAATGTGATTACATATGTGTACACAAAGCACTTCAAGCAATGTGGAAAATGCTAAAAAAAATACATAATTAATGTGCCTTCTGTACTTTCTTTACAGAAAAAAATCCACACAACACCTTCAACTCTACACACGGCATCCAATCTACCACCTAACAGACAGGTGGTGTACAGAAGAAGATCTAAGATGTCTATGTAAATGCACACTACGTCCACTGTTATGCTCACCAGTTTAACCTTATCATGCAGCAGGTGACTTCCCATATCCCAAAAGTGAGTATTTTCACTTGTGGTGTTTTACTATTTTTAACACTGTATTGATCTGGAGAATGAAAACAAAGTCTCTTGCAAGTTACTAGCTTATTAACATTGAAACATTTAAGGTACATTTATATGGTGAAATGTTATATATGCTAAGATGCATTAGGAGTCAACTCAGGACCTTTAATATTAGGAATATTTAAGAGAACTCTGGTACTAAAAAAATACAGTAGATTGATTCTATTTATTTGCTCTCTCCACTGCACACCTGTAGAAGGAGGTGAGGTCTGAACTTCTCAGACCAGCTCATCTCAGCCGTCTGAGGAAGTAGAGTCTCTGATGAACTTTCGTGATCAGGCTGGTGGTGTTGTTGCTCCAGCTGAGGTTATCGTTCATGTGTACCGTACACCTAAGTACTTGTAGCTGGAGACCACTTCCACCGCAGATCCTCCTATGTTCAGTGGGGTGTGTGGGGTTTGTTTGTTCCTTCTGAAGTCCACAATCATCTCCTTTGTCTTCTTCACGTTGATGTGAAGGTTATTGTCCTTGCAGGACCCAGAGCCTCTTTATCATAAAGTGGAAGAAAAGACCCTTAGACCAGTCTGGTGGGTGACCAACTTAAGGAGACTGATATCGGATTTTAGGTCACTTCAGTTTCTTTAACAACAAACATGAACATGGCTGGCTGTGAGGGGCAAACACATGACATATAGTAGCTAAAAGACAGATGCTTAAACTGCTAAGCTTCAGCAAAAAGAGGAAAATATTGATGAGTAGCAAAACACTAGCTAAAGTAGCATTTTTTTTTGCTGAAAGTATCAAAATGCTAGTTAAAAGTAGCAGAAAAGTAGCAGAACAGTAGCTAAAATCTCAACAAGATAAAAAAGAAAACAGATTTAAGAGAATAATGTTTAAGGGAAAGTTTCATATTTTGAAAGATATAAAACTAGCAACAAAAAAGTAAGCTGAAATTAGCACAAAATATGTAAAAAGAACAATAAAGTGGTCATAGTGTTATGATTTCAAAGGTTTACCCAGTTGGTAATGAGACCCAGAACGACACGAAGAGGTGCAAAAGTAACAGTGTTTATTATTTACAGTGCAAGTCTATATACTGTACACATGTACAGGGATCTTCTGGATTTCCTAGAAGATGAAACAAACTGTCAGAAAGGCTTGACCAGAAGGCTCTTTCAAGATGATTGATCTAGTTTTGTTTGTTATTTTACAGAGAAATCCTTAGTTCCTTGAGATGAATCCCAGAGGGCGAAATGAGGCAGGCAAGTGGTTGGAGGGCAAGACACGATGAGCAGAGAACTGAACCCAGGACCAAGATGGAAACGAGGACTGGAAACACAACAAAAAACAAGGTAAGTGTCTCTCAAAGTACTGTACTCACAAACTGGCTAGAAGCATAAATACCATGAGTAGGCATCAATGCTCCAGCGAAGAGTAGGACTTGACTGCAGCCTTAAGTATAGGTGGAGCTCATCAGGTGGATCACAGTAAAATAGATCATTTTTCTTCCCCATAAATCAGTTATTTAAAATCTAATCTGGAATCATTCCTCCTTGTTAGACTTCAGTTGACCTGTTTAAGTTGGGCCCAAATTTGTTA
>JBBPBX010006813.1:22027-35812 GCA_038048925.1 Garcialebias charrua
ACTCGTCCAGTCTCAGTATCAAAAAACATAATTTTTCATCTCTCTACTCCTCACTTCTTTAAAGTAAATAAAACAGAACGTAATGTGTTGCTAGTTTTATTTAATTAAAGTATTTTATCAAAGTAAAAGAACACAATATTTGAAAAGCACACCATATTTTTTAAAGAAACGAATAAACAACTGAACTGAACAATATAAAACTCCCTCATTAACACACTAACTATTTACAAAAAGTTACAAAGGTGCAGATTTACAAATCTCCAACAATTTCAAATCTCAATAAAACCTAAATATCAAAACTAGTCAGCTGCTCTGTGCAGCAGGATGGTGTGTCATCTGCAGGTGCTGAAGTCCCTCACTGGTCCAGACTGCTGGCTTCAAAGGGCCATTCAGAGTTCCACCTGGTTATAAGACAAGACACACACACACACACACACACACACATTAGGTACAGAAAATGAAGGGCACACCCAAACTGCAAAATAAATAAATAAATAACACTAGCTAGCTAACTATGTAGTCTGGTCTAAAATTTAATAAAAAAAACAACATACAGACACATTGTGACAAGTCTATAGGAGACAATTTTTATGCAAGCTGTATAAAATAAATGTGTCTCTACCTTAGTGGGACTTCTGACATTGAGAGGAGGCAACATCCATCACTTCCTTCATGTTTAAAATCTTCCCACACAGGGCCTGTTGGTGGATGATGCAGTGATAGTTCAAAATGTCTGGGAAAGCATCATTCTGCTTGCAGAGTGCAACAAATCCACTGGTGTGACCGGTCATTGCTGGAGCACCATCAGTTGTTATAGAAATTAGTTTATAGAGGGGCAAGTTGCTTTTATTAACAAACTCCATAAACACATTAAAAATATCTTCTCCTCTTGTGTGTCCCTTCAAAGGCAAGATGGTGAGCAGCTCCTCTTTTGCACTCATGTCTGCAAAGGCCATTCTGATAAAAACACACAGCTGTGCTGTGTCCACCATGTCTGTTGACTCATCAAACTGAAGAGAGAAACACTCACATTGCTGCACGTTCTTTTTTAGCTGCTCCCCCACATCAACAGCCATTCCCTCACATCGTCGTGTTACTGTTTGTCTGGACAACTGCATGTCTTTAATAGCAGCTACGATCTCACTTTTATTTTTAAAATCGTGAAAAAGTGCATCTGCAGCCTCAATAAACGCTTCTTTCATAACTTCTCCATCACTGAACGACTTCTTATGTTGAGCCAGGATGCGGCTAACACGGTAGGAGGCGATTGTAGCTGCCTTACCTTTCGTGCTGGGCCGAGTGAAGATCGATTGCTGGGCTGCAAGCTTGTGTTTTAGCTCCCGCACTTTGTGAGTCCGTAAAGAACTTTTAGGAGGGAAATCTGCATCAAAACGTTTGTGCATCGTCTTGAAATGCCGCTCCAAGTTGCACTTTTTGGGCAAGGCAACGCTCGAATTACAGATGAGGCAAATAGACTTCGAATTAGAATAAACAAAAAAATAATCCTCCTCCCATTCTGTGTGAAAATAGTAAGTTTTCGTTTGCTTCTTCGCTTGTTTTCCTTCCATGTTTTCTGCGTACTGACATTCACTCCTCAGCGGTCTCACTGCTGTCTTAAAGTCTCGTCAGTCATCGCGAGACTGTGTCTGTGAGCATACAAGATGGGGAGGGCTGAGTAAAGCGTTCCTGCACATTGGCATATAGTCATTCCTCCCTCCACCCCTTCTGCCGGAGTTAGAATGAAGCTGAGCAGCGGCCACCACTTCTGCCGGAGTTAGAATGAAGCTTAGCAGCGGACATTTCACCTTGTTAACAGCTGAGAGCCGGCTCGTCAGCTGTTAGACAGGTTGAGCTTCGCGGGCAACTGGGAACCAGCTGACGGGCGACCGGTCGCCCGCGAGCGACTGGTTGGGCACACTTGCCTTAGATGGTAATGTGAACCGCCATGCTGACAGTGTGGTTGGAGTTCCCCCGGTTTCCGACCTACACGGAACAGGATGTTTTAGCGAGGCTCCTAGTGCTGTTCCTGCTGAGCCTTCCCTACCTGACTCCCTGTCCTGCAGGGATGGGGAGGACCGTACTGCCTCATGGGTTCAGGATGTGTCCTTGGCTCCATCAGTTGTAAATAATGACCTGCCTCATGACTCGGAGAACTCCTCTATGGACACTGGAGTACTGGCGACTGCTGGTTCCTTACCCCATCTTCCTGATGATGCTAGTTTTATTCATCCTCCAGACAACGTGGGAGGGGGTGTTGTTCACCGCCTAACTTCACGCTTTGGGAGGGTTATTAAACCAGCTTGTCGCTTGATAGAATCCATGGCTGTCATTGAGGCACTGTATGATAAGGATAATGTTCAGCCTGTTATTGATGTGTGAGTTTCCAAATTGTTGTTGTATGATTCCTGCCATTGACTAGGATTGTCTTTTTCTTGGTTTGCATAAGCTTCAGTACCATCCATATGTTCATTCTGTATAAGGGGGTGTAAAAGGCACCTCTTGTTGTCCATGGGATACCTTGAGATCTTGCTAGGCGTCGAACGATCTCTGGTCTCCTGACCCTATGGTATGGTAGCTATTATGCTGATGTATTACATTGTTGCAGAACACAAAAGATTTTGTACTGATACTGAGTGTCTAAAGGACACTGTTTTTCATTTTGTGTAATTCTAAGGGGGTGAATGTAACCTGGTTGTATTTCTCTTTTCTTATAATTACACAAAATGTCTTTTCGTTTGAGTATTTGTATTGTTTCTTACCTGACTGAAACACCTCTGTCATTATTTTAACCATTTTACTTTAAGATTGGAAGCCCCTCCTTTTTATTTCTTCTTCTGTGGTATTGTCTTTAAATTGTTTGCGTCCCTTAGACCCTCCCCTTTTGTCATGTTGTTCTGCAGGAGAGGTGTAGTCTGTTTATTTTTCATCTAAATACATTCAGTTTATTTATAGATCTATTAAGTTAATGTTTGTTATGTACATGTACTTTTGTTTTGTGTAGGACTTGGAGCGGGCAGCCTATAACACAGTTGTTTTGTGTGTGTTATTCTCGTCAGGTATGTTATATAAGAATGTTTATTTAGCTCATTTGAAAGTTGTGAGATATGCCCCTTTTGTCATGTTGTCCTACGGGAGAGGACTTGGAGCGGGCAGCCTATAACACGGTTGTTTTGTGTGTATTATTCTTGTCAGAATAAACCGAGAATCATCCTTTTAAAGACAAACCGTGTCACGGCCTGATCAATCAATAGAACCAGCACAACGCAGAAAAGATCTGGTTACACATAGACATGCTTAGCCTGCCAAAAGGAGTTAATAAAAAGTTTTATGATCTGATTTCACCAGAGGCACATGGGTCATGTACAGTGGTAAATAAATGGGAACAAATATTTTATCTTTAGAATTTTGCATCAAATCCTAACTACATTTTGAAATTACTTTAATACATCATATACAGTATAAACTGTTTAATTTTTTTAAAGATGTGTAGAAGTACGCATATGTTTGTCAGAGTCAGAGAGAGTCAGAGAGTCTTTATTGTCATTTGCACCGCATGTGGTACATGTGATGAAAACGAGATTATGTACACGAGGTCCCAGTTACATCCAACAACAAATGAAAGAGAAAAACAGTAATAACATCTAGAATTAACTAAGAAAAACATCAACTAGTAATACACTAAGCCTAATATAGTGGAAATAAACAGCAGCACGAACATGAGTTTGTATGAGCAGATGGTCACAGATGAACACAGATGAACACAGCAACAAGAAAACAGATCAGCATCAGTATGATGTGATATTTTGCAGTGTTTATTTTTTATTTTATTTTTATTTATTCATGAGTCTAACAGCCTCAGGGTAGAAGCTGTTCCTCAGTCTAGTGGTTCTACACTTGATGCTCCTCAACCTCCGTCCTGAGGGGAGTGGGGCAAAGAGTGAGTGTGCTGGATGAGTGAGGTCTTTCATGATGCAGGTGGCTCTTTTCCTGCATCTGGAGGTGTAAATGTCTGTGATTGTGGGGAGACTGACTCCAACAGACTTCTGTGCAGCCTTCACCACTCTCTGCAGAGCTTTCCTCTCTTCAACTGTGCAGCCTCCATGCCACACGTTGATGCTGGAGCACAGGATGCTCTCCACTGCACACCTGTAGAAGGAGGTGAGGACTGGGCTGCTCAGACCAGCTCGTCTCAGCCGTCTGAGGAAGTAGAGTCTCTGATGACCTTTCTTGATCAGGCTGGTGGTGTTGTTGCTCCAGCTGAGGTTATCATTCATGTGTACACCCAAGTATTTGTAGCTGGAGACCACTTCCACTGCAGACCCACCTATTTTCAGTGGGGCATGGGTGTGTTTGTTCCTTCTGAAGTCCACAATCATCTCCTTTGTCTTCTTCACATTCATGTGAAGATTATTCTCTTTGCACCAGCTCTCCAGGTGTTCCACCTCCTGTCTGTAGCTGGACTCATCATTGTTTGTGATGCATCCCACCACCGCTGTATCATCTGCAAACTTAACAATATGACAGCCTGGAAGTGTGGCTGTACAATCATATGTGAGCAGAGTGAACAGAAGGGGGCTCAGCACACATCCCTGAGGAGAGCCAGTGCTGAGGGTTATGGTGGAGGAGGAGAAGTTGTGGATCTTCACGGACTGTGGTCTGTCTGTTAAGAAGTCTAGTACCCAGTTACAAATAGAGGGGCTTAGTCCAAGTGTAGATAGTTTGTCTATCAGAGTTTGGGGGATCATGGTGTTGAAGGCAGATGTGAAGTCCACAAAGAGCAGACGCACGTATGAGTCCTTCTGATCCAGGTGGGTGAGAGCAGTGTGGACCACGGAAGAAATGGCGTCCTCTGTTGATCGGTTCTCACGGTATGCGTATTGATGAGGGTCCTCATTGATGTTGACGGTTGCCTTGATGTGGGACATGACCAGTTTCTCAAAACATTTAGCGACTATCGGGGTGAGGGCCACCGGTCTATAGTCATTCAGACCAGTCACTGTGGAGCTCTTTGGGACTGGGATGATGGTCGCGGTCTTCAGGCAGGTGGGAACTGACTCCAGTGCAAGTGAGGTGGTGAAGATGTCAGCCAGCACCTCACAGAGCTGGTCCGCACATTCCTTCAGAACTTTCCCTGGGATGTTGTCTGGTCCGGTTGCTTTATGAGGATTAATCTTTCTGAGACTGCCTCTCACTTCTGCTGCGGACACCCTGAGATGCTCTTCATCTGGTGATGAGGTGAGTCTGGTGCTAGCTGGTCTGTTTGGATCATCAAAACGTGCATAAAACTTATTGAGGGCATCAGGCAGAGATGGGTCCCTGGGGCATTGTTTGTTTTTGCCTTTGTAATCTGTTATGCATTTAATACCCTTCCACATGCTCCGTGGGTCTTGTGAGGTGAACTGTCCCTCGATCCTCTGTGCATACGTGGCCTTGGCCTTCTTAATGCCATCCTTCAGTTCATTCCTGCTCTTTCTCAGCTCCACTTTATCTCCTGACTTGAATGCAGTGTCTCTGGCTGCTAGCAAGGCGTGAACTTCTTTATTTAACCAGGGTTTCCGGTTCGGGTAGGATTTCACATATTTTTTTATGGATACATTTTCAGAGCATGTACTGATGTAACCCAGGACTGAGGAAGCGTACAGTTCCATGTCCACTGAACTTCCATCAGTGGCTGCTTCTCTGAAAACAGACCAGTTTGTCCTCTCAAAACAGTCTCTCAACATGGGGGAACTATCTTGAGGCCAGATTGTTATTTCTCTTTGTTCCGGCTTTGAGCGCCTGAGTGGGGGGAGTTCTCTTGGGGCCAGAATCAGAGAGTCGTGGTCGGAAGCTCCGAGCGGTGGGCGTGTCTTCGCCGTGTATGCCCCCTTTACATTTGTGAAGACTTGGTCGAGCGTTTTATCTCCTCTCGTAGCTGTGAAGACGTTCTTATTGAAGGCTGGGAGGGAGACTTGAAGATCAACGTGATTGACGTCCCCGCAAACAATGAAAAGCCCCTCAGGATATTTACACTGCAGCGAGGTGAGTAAGTCATGAATTTCTCCCTGGGCGTCATTAGCATTAGCATCAGGGGCTATGTAAATAACGCTGATTAAGATCACTGAATAGTCACGTGGCATGTAGTGCGGCCTACATCTTATTGTGATCAACTCCACGGCAGCTGAACAAGCTCTTTTTATCACAGCACAGTTCGTGCACCAATCTTTGTGTACGTAAATACAAACACCGCCGCCTCGCGTTTTCCCCGTAGTCTCGGTGCACCGGTCTGTTCTGAAGAAGAGCCGGTCGTCCAGCTCGTAAACAGAGTCTGGAGTCTGTATACTGTAAAGTAAGTTTGATCATGTATTTATTTGTATATATCAGGAGTATCCATTTGTATATAACTATCATTAATAAAACATGGTTCATCTTCACCTTGTTTGTGACAGGCTCTGCTCCTGTCATGTTTTTTCTTACTTCACTCTCTCCTCAGTCGGCCTTCTCCAGTCCTCAATCTTAATAACTCTCACCTGTTTCTCATAAGCCACCAGCCAAGCTACACTCATTACTCACCCTCCCCTCTGTCATATAAAAAGCCTTCTCTTTCATTCATTCCTCGTCCGGTCATTGTTCTGTTTACACAGACATCTCAGTCCTCTCCACATTACTCTGATGTCCTGTCCTGTTTCTGCTCCTGTTTGCCAGAGTAAGTTTTTGCTGCCCTGACAACATTTTGTTTTGTTGTTTAAAATAAATAATTATTATTTTAAACCCCTGCCTCGTTCGCTTGCCTGCACGTGGGTCTAAAACCAGAGGATTGTGACAGAATGACCGGACCATACCCAGACCCAGTAGGTCCTACGCTCAGCTACAAGCGACAAGCCGAACGTGAGCAACTCAGCTGGGTAACACTTAATTATCTGGACACCAGGGCCACCTCCAAGGATCTATGGGAAAGATTGGTGGTCACTAAGGACTTCATTAAAGTGTTTACCCAGTTGGAGATTGGGGGCTGTGAACCAGGGATGTTTGAACTTTTTTCTGAGGCCTGGACCGAGAGACAGAGGCTATGCTCTTGTCTCCTGCAGGTTACTGCCCTGCCCCTGGTGCTAGCCACTGTGGTCTCGCCCACGGATCCGGAGGACTCTACGCCTGCAGACCTCTCGCCGACTGCAGCAACCGACACTTCGCTACCTGCAACAGCCAACGTCTCATCATCGCCGACTGCAACCGACGTCTCTTCATCGCCTGCAGCAGTCGTCTCTCCACCGCCTACCGTAGTCGTCTCTCTACCGCCTGCAGCAGCCGTCTCACAGCCAGCAGCAGTCATCTCACTGCCTGCAGCAGTTGTCTCACAGCCTACAGTAGTCGTCTCACCGCCTGCAGCAATCGTCTCTTCATCGATGGCCAACTCGCTGACTGAAGCAGACGTCTCTTCGACGGCCGACTCGCCAACTGAAGCAGACGTCTCTTCGACGGCCGACTAGCCGACTGCAGAAGTCTCATCGCCCGTCTTGCCGGCTGCAGATGTTTCATCGCCCGTCTCGGCGTCTGACTCCTCGATGGCGCCCAACGACGTCTCATCGCCTGTCTCGGTGCCCGACTCTTCGACGACGCCCGACAACATCTCATTGCCCGTCTCGGTGCCCGACTCCTCGACGACGCCTGACGAGGACTCATCGCCCGTCTCGGCACCCGACGATGTCTCATCGCCCGTCTCGGCGCCCGACAACGTCTCATCGCCCGACTCCTCAACGGCGCCCGACGACATCTCATCGCCCGTCTCAACGCCCGACTCTTTGACGGCGCCTGACAACTCTTCATCGGTGCCCAACAACTCCTCATCGGCACCCGACTCCTCTTCGCCGGCGCCCGACTCCTCTTCGCCGGCGCCCGATGACTACTCTTTGCTGTCCCCAACTCGTCAACGTAGACTACGGACTCATCACCCGACTTAGCGCCTGACGACGTTCTCCAGCCTGCTGGACGACCTCGCGACCGCCCGCCTGACGTTCTCCGGCCTGTTGGATGGCTTCACGGCCACCCGCCTGACGTGTTCCGGCCTGCTGGTCGGCCTCACGACCACCCGCCTGACATGCTCCGGCCTACTGGATGGCCTCACGGCCACCCGCCTGACGTGCTCCAGCCTGCTGGATAGCCTCCCTGCCACCCACCTGACCTCTTGGGTGTAGATATGTTTTCCCCTCTTTTCTGTTTTTTCAGGCTCTTACCTGTCTGCCTTTTTTGGGGGATCTATCTTTTTGTGCCCTCCATCCTGTCTCCTCCCCCCTCCCTCCATAGTTATGTGGGGGTCCGTCTTGTAGGTGTCAGGTGCCACCCTTGAGGGTGTGTGTGTGTGTGTGTGTGTGTGTGGGGGGGGGGTTATGATAGGCTCTGCTCCTGTCATGTTTTTTCTTACTTCACTCTCTCCTCAGTCGGCCTTCTCCAGTCCTTAATCTTAATCATTCTCACCTGTTTCTCATCAGCCACCAGCCAAGCTGCACTCATTACTCACCCTCCCCTCTGTCATATAAAAAGCCTTCTCTTTCATTCATTCCTCGTCCGGTCATTGTTCTGTTCACACAGACATCTCAGTCCTCTCCACATTACTCTGATGTCCTGTCCTGTTTCTGCTCCTGTTTGCCAGAGTAAGTTTTTGCTGCCCTGACAGCATTTTGTTTTGTTGTTTAAAGTAAATAATTATAATTTTTAAACCTCTGCCTTGTTTGCTTGCTTGCACGTGAGTCTAAAACAAGAGGATTGCGACAGTTTGAGGCATCGATTTTAAACCTCTGCCTCGTTCGCTTGCCTGCACGTGGGTCTAAAACCAGAGGATTGCGACAGTTTGAGGCATCGATGTGAAGAGAAAATGGGAGTGTTCTGCTTCCACTTTTCAATTTTTGGACTACTTCTTCTATTACACTCTGTTATCATTATTATAGTAATACAAGTTCATAATATAAATAGAATCAAGCTCTTTTTTTGAGTAACGGTTCTCTTAAATATTCCTAATATTAAAGGTGGTGTGACATGATTTTTGAACTTTGCATAAATTGGCACAACATATATATCTTTTATCATTCAACTATGTTCGTTGTTGCAAACAAAATGATAATTTAATGAAAATTCATTTAAAAAGTGAGTTTAAAATTCGTGTTTCTTCACGGGACATCCGGGTACTTCCGCTTGCTAATTTTGTGACGTCAGCGCATGAATTTAGTCTGCGGCTGCGTATAGAATGCAGATTCATTTTTTGCACGTTCGCCTATTTTTTTTTTCTTTTGTATAACTTGAAAAATGCCGTTACATTGGGTCGCATTTGGGTGTTCTAATATCATCAGTGAACAAGTGAGACTTTTCACTTTCCCGAAAGATGAAATACTTCGTCAAGACTGGGCAAAACAACTAAAGCTGTCCCCCTCGGAGCCCCCGTCGCTCCACCCGAGAGCCCCTCTCGCTCCACCCGAACAGTAAGGCAGAACCTGCTGTTTCTTGTTCAACCCCCTGAACTAACTTCGGCTTCCCAAACTGAAGACAAATCGCTCAAATCTAATCTTAGATTGCTGCACCACCTGGTAACCTGGTGGTTGGGTTAAATGCAGAGACGAATTTCGTCTGTGTATGGGAACATACGCAGATGACAGGAATAGACATTATTATTATTATTATTAAATTCGTCGGTTTCTATATTGTGCACTATTGTTATGTAAAAGGGGCATTCTAGGAGACATTTCTGCCCTGACGTCACAAAATTAGCAAGCGGAAGTACCCGGATGTCCCGTGAAGAAACATAGCGCAAATTTTAAACTCACTTTTTAAACGAATTTTCATTAAATTATCATTTTGTTTGCAACAACAAACATAGTTGTATGATAAAAGATATATATGTTGTGCCAATTTATGCAAAGTTCAAAAATCATGTCAGCCAACCTTTAAAGGTCCTAATGCACCTTAGCATAAATAGCATTTCACCATATAAATGTACTTTAAATGTTTCAATGCTAATAAGAGTTAGTTATTTGCAAGAAGCTTTGTTTTCATTCTCCAGATCAATACAGTGTTGAGAAATAGTATAACACTATAAGTGACATTTAGTATATAAAATTATTAATGATAATTGATAATTTTTTTCCCTGGATCCTCCAAATCCGAGGCCATGGTCTTGAGCCAGAAAAGGGTAGCATGCTCTCTCCGGGTCGGGGAGGAGGTCCTGCCCCAAGTGGAGGAGTTTAAGTATCTTGGGGTCTTGTTCACGAATGAGGGAAAACTGGAGCGTGAGATCGATAGGCGGATAGGTGCAGCATCCGCAGTGAAGCGGGCGCTGTACCGGTCTGTCGTGGTGAAGAGAGAGCTGAGTCGAAAGGCAAAGCTCTCAATTTACCGATCGATCTACGTTCCCACCCTCATCTATGGTCATGAGCTTTGGGTTGTGACCGAAAGAACGAGATCTCAGATACAAGCGGCTGAAATGAGTTTTCTCCGCAGGGTGTCTGGACTCTCCCTTAGAGATAGGGTGAGAAGCTCAGTCATCCGGGAGGGACTCGGAGTAGAGCCGCTGCTTCTCCACATCGAGAGGAGCCAGTTGAGGTGGCTCGGGCATCTGGTTAGGATGCCTCCTGGACGCCTCCCTGGTGAGGTGTTCCGGGCATGTCCCACCGGGAGGAGACCCAGAGGAAGACCCAGGACACGCTGGAGGGACTATGTTTCTCGGCTGGCCTGGGAACACCTTGGGATTCCCCCAGAGGAGCTGCTCCAAGTGGCTGGGGAGAGGGAAGTCTGGGCCTCCCTACTTAGGCTGCTACCCCCGCGACCCGACCCCGGATAAGCGGAAGAAAATGGATGGATGGATAATTTTTTTATAAGCAAATTCAAATAAATGTAGCCATCAGAGTCCAATACAATAACCTGGAGGCTAGCACTAGCATGCTAACTCTACAAACAAACAAAGAAAAAACAAACTCACCAGTTCTCACTTGCAGTCAGCTGAAGTTTTTTTTTTCACAAACAAAGCCATCTAAAAGTTGAGAGGCATATCAGTCAGGAATAGTAATATAATAATATAAGCATTAGATAAAGGCTAGCATTAGCATGCTAGCTCCAGAAACAAACTCACCAGTTCCCACTTTTAGAAAAAACAGTCAGCTGGAGGTTTTTTCACACACACAGTCATCTAAAAGTTGAGAGGCATATCAGTCAGGAATGGTAATATAATAAGATAAGCCTTAGATAAAGGCTAGTATTAACATGCTAGCTCCAGAAACAAACTCACCCCTTACCAAAAAGAAGTATACTTTAAGTATATGTTGTTAAGTATACTTAAGTATATAAAGTATATGTCTCTAAGTGTACTTTTAAGTATACTCGCAGTTTACTTACAATATACTTTTTTGGGACTAAATTGGCCCATTTTAAGTTTATTGTAATATACTTAAAGTATACTAGTAGTACACTTTTAATTAGACTTCCAGTGTACTTATAGTGTACTTCAAGTTCATATTTTAGTTTATTGAAGTATACTTAAAGTATAACACTAGTATACTTTTCTTTATACTCCAAATGCACTTGTTATATACTTCTAGTTCATACTTTAGTTTATTACAGTATACTTAAAGTATACCACTAGTACACTTTTTCATATACTTCCAATGCACTTGTTATTTACTTCTAGTTTACAGTTTATTTTATCATTTAAGTTAAATTTTTGAATTTCTAAAACTAATACCATGTTGTCATTGTAATTGTTATGTTACACTTGTAAGTTTGCTTAACAATACTTGCACAATACTATTTATATGCTAAAAATTATTTTTTAAAGTATTCTGAAAGATGTGTTTACAAAGTCATAAAACAAGGTCTTGAGAACTTCAATATTTTTATATAAAATTAAGGTGCAGCTCAAAAACAGTTTACAAAACAGCAGCATTTAAAATGAATCCCTTCCAAGTTTAAAAATTGAAAAGGTGCACATTTGCATTTCAAGGTGTAAACATAAAGTCCAGGGGCCTCATGTATCAACCGTGCGCACGCACAAAAACATTGCGCACGTCACTTTCCACGCAAAGTGGCGTATGTATCAAATCTGATATGAACGGGAATATCTGCGCATCCACGTACAAATCCACGGCTGCTCCCCTGCTTGCGTACGCACGTTTCTGTGGTTATATTTCCTTTGGCGACACTTACAGGTGATTCTGAGAAACTGTGTCCATGATGTGAAAACAATCATTAATCCCACCAAACACACATGATTAACGATTATTACATCCACATGGACGCAATTAGATGAGTGGATATAAAAGCATGCGCCAAATAGTGGCAACGATATTGACAACACTGAGATGTGATTTCTTTAAATAAGAAGTTAACCAAGCTGTACCAATATGCCTACGTTTAGGTCAGTGTGTAGAGCGCTTGCCTTTAGTTCCAAAGGTCATGAGTTCGAATCTCGCATGGTACAATGTTTTTTTTTTTCGTTCCAGATTTAAATACACATGACAACTATTTACAAAACAAGAAATCGTCTGCTTCCTTTCATTTCATGTATTGTTCTATTTCTTGTTGTTTCATTAAATAGTTTTCCTGTGTTCTTTAAATCTGGAATAACAAAATAAAAAAAACGTTGTACCATGCGGGAGTCGATCTCAGGACCTTTGGGACGAAGGGCGAGCGCGCTCACCACTAACCTATACAGGCATATAAGAGCAGCTTGGTCAACTTTTTATTTAAAAGTGGATGGTTTGTTTTGCGCTGCGCGTGCCAAATAAAGCCTTTTTCCGTGCTTCTCTGCCTCACTCAGAAGTGATTCCTGTTCACAGTCCGTGAAGTTCCTCTTTTTTCCACGTTCCGACATGATTTGCAATGGAGCAGAGACGACATTCCTGTCGTGCATGGCATATTTAAATGACTTTGCATATTCATACAGAGGCGTGTCAAAGGCGGAGTCGGCCACTCTCTCATGTGCGCTGAATTCCACGTTGATTGTGTTGTACATAAGGAATGTGCGTGGATACCGGTGTACGCACAGTTTGATAAATCTGGATTTTTTTGTGCGTGGACACTTTTCTGGATTTGTCCGTACGTGACTTTTCAGTAAGAAATCTACGCAAGTCTTTGTACATGAGGCCCCAGAACACAATGTAAAAATGTGTGCATTTGCTTAAACAAAGCAAAAATAGTGTCTCCAACTGGAAACTGAAGTCTTTCCTTTTCAGAAGGCATCTTCACATCTTTGGGGGGGATAAGAAAAAAAAAACTTCACCGGTAGTCGTTTATGTTGCTTTTTTTCTTCTTCTTATGACTCTTCGCACATCTTGCATGGTGGTGTCAGGGAACTTTGGCTTGGTGTAGACTGAAAAAAAAAAAAAAAAAAACAGAAATTACTCCAATGTTATGTTATTCTATCATCAGTGTAATTACTCTCACATCAAATATATCCTTAAAATATGTCTCTAGGTTTCACGAGTGATAAACAATAACTTATTATTAAAGGGAACCACAATTACTTTTAAACATTTGACTTTATTTGATAAACTTTTATTTTAACTGTAAAAATACTGTAGGGTGGTTTAGTTTTGTACATTTTTAAAATATATTTTAATGTGTTAAAATATACACATGTTAAAATATACTTTAAAAATTTACAAAACTAAACACCCTACAGTATTTTTTATAGTCATTGTTTTACAGTTAAAACAATGACTAATTAAAGTCTAATGTTAAAAGTAATTGTGGTTCCCTTTAAAAAAAAAGATATTTTTGATTTAACAACTACAAATAATACCCGTAACCTGCATTTAACTTTGATTG
>JBBPBX010006813.1:38064-60715 GCA_038048925.1 Garcialebias charrua
TCCTGCAGGAGACTCACATTAGAAGTGACGATAGCAAACGATTACTGCAAACATGGCACGGGCAGAGTTTCCATTCCTCATTTCGAGCAAAGGCTCGGGGCGTCTCGATCCTCATCAGTCAAGACATTTCATTTGAACCTTTTCAAGTTAACTCAGATAAATATGGTCGTTTTGTGATTGTTTCCGGTAAATTGTACAACACACCAGTAGTGCTAGTTAACGTTTATGCCCCAAATACGGATGATGTTGGTTTCTTTGAGAAATTATTTTCACTGCTCCCGGACCTAAACACATACTCATTGATACTCAGTGGTGACCTGAATTGCTGGTTGGACCCAGTTTTGGACAGATCCTCTACAAACCCTGCCACAGCCAGCAGGTCGTCCCATACTATTCGTGCCTTTCTATCTAAGTATGGCCTGTGCGATGTATGGCGTTTTTTACACCCAGCTGAGAGAGAATATTCTTTTTTTTCTCATGTTCATCATTCATACTCGAGGATCGATTACTTTTTCATGGACAACAAACTTCTTCCCTCTGTCCGTGGCTGTGACTACCACAGTATTGTCATCTCAGACCATGCACCTGTCACTCTGTCTTTGTCCCTCCCTGACATTCCTATAAGGAGTAGACAGTGGAGATTCAATTCAACGTTACTGTCAAACAATGATTTTGTTACATTTATAGAAAAAGAAATAACCTTCTTTCTATCCATAAACAGAACTCCTGGGATCCCATTGTCAACCGTTTGGGATACCCTTAAGGCCTATCTTAGGGGACAAATCATTTCATATACCGCCCGGCTGAGGCAAAAATCTCAAAAAGAAAGAACTGATTTAGCCCAGCAGATAAAAGAAATTGATCAACAATATGCTCAAAACAAATGCCCTAATCTGTACAAAAAAAAAGTAGAACTCAAAACTAAGTTTGATTTATTGTCTACATACTCAATAGAACAATCACTTTTGAAAAGTAAATCATCATTTTACATACATGGAGAAAAGTCAGGAAAACTACTGGCAAATCAGTTGAAGGGTGCCATGGCTAAACAAATCATCCCTAAGATCCAATTAGAGAACGGCACCACAACTCTAGATCATTTACAAATTAACAGAGCATTTAAGGACTTTTATTCCCATTTATATACTTCAGAATCCCATACCAACAAGAATTTATCTTCTCAGTTTTTCGAAAAGACCAACATGCCAAAACTCACACCCAACCTGAAAGATGCACTGGAGATCCCAATATCCCTGACAGAAATTGTGTCAGCTGTATCGGTAATGCAGTCTGGCAAATGTCCGGGTCCTGACGGCTTCCCTGCTGAATTTTTTAAGAAATTTTCTTCATTACTTTCCCCACTCTTACACTCGGTTCTCTTAGAGTCATTTGACCAAGGATCCCTTCCGAAATCTTTTTTAGAGGCCTGCATTACCCTCATTGCAAAGAAAGGAAAAGACCCAACTCACTGTTCCTCTTATCGACCAATCTCCCTTTTAAATACAGACGCCAAAATTTTAGCCAAAGTTCTTGCTCAAAGGTTGGAAAAGATCCTTCCTTTGATCATATCAAAAGACCAGACTGGATTCATTAAAGGCAGGCACTCCTTTTTTAATGTCAGACGCCTTTTTGACATTATTTATTCTCCTTCGGATACTGTTCCTGAGTGTGTTATTTCCCTTGATGCAGAGAAAGCATTTGATCGGGTTGAATGGGACTACTTGTTTAATGTTCTTGACAAATTTGGTTTTGGCCCCAATTTCATTACATGGGTGCAATTAATTTACTCACATCCCACCGCAACCATTCGTACCAACTCTCAGATATCAAAACCCTTCAGTCTACATCGAGGAACTCGCCAGGGATGCCCACTGAGCCCTATGCTCTTTGACCTGGCAATTGAACCTCTTGCCACTGCCTTGCGGTCCTGTGACACAATTTCAGGAATCTGGAGAGGCGATATGGAGCACAAGGTCTCCCTTTATGCTGATGACCTTTTACTTTTCATTTCTCATCCGACTGACACGCTGCCCTCCGTTTTATCATTACTTGAGGAATTTGGAATAAACTCTGGTTACAAATTAAACCTGAGTAAAAGTGTAATTTTCCCTGTCAATACCCTGGCGCAGACTCTTGACTTTGGTAAATGGCCTCTTAAAATTGAGAAGACAAAATTCTCTTACCTGGGTGTTACAGTTACGAGGAGGTATAAAGATTTATATCAAGAAAACTTTGTCTCTCTGTTGAATCAGACAAAGCAGGCATTATCCCGATGGTCACCGCTTTCCATTTCCCTCACAGGCCGTATTAACTCAGTCAAGATGGTCACTTTACCTAAGTTTTTATATCTTTTTCAAAATATTCCTGTTTTTATCCCTGGTTCATTCTTTGTTCAGTTAGATTCCATCATTTCATCATATCTGTGGCAAGGAAAACGTCCACGCTTAAATAAGACACATCTCCAAAAAACTAAGGCCGCAGGCGGTCTTGCCCTTCCAAATTTCCGCTTTTATTATTGGGCAGCAAACTTGCACTGTCTAGCATTCTGGTCATTCTATTACAACAGGCCTGACAGCCCTGACTGGGTAGAGATGGAGTCACAGTGTTCTGGGAAATGGTCCTCCGTGGCTTTCTTGGGATCCTCACTCCCGCTTCCACCACTTACAACTGTTATAAATCCAGTTATAAAACACTCACTAAAAATCTGGGCACAATTTCGTAAATGTTTCAATTTCTCTAGTTTCTCTCTCTATAGCCCTATCATGTCTAACCAACTTTTCAAACCCTCATCTCAGGACTCTGTTTTTAAAGAATGGCAAAGAAGGGGTATAGTACGCTTCAATGACTTGTTTCTCAATAACACTTTAGCTTCATTTCAACAACTATGTGAAAAATTTGGTCTTCCCCAGTCCAATTTTTTCAGGTATCTCCAAATACGGCACTTTATTACTCTTCATTTGTCCAGCCTCTCCATTTCAACCGATAGCAGTATTGTTGACACTATTCTTTCTCTAGACCCAAATAAAAAACAGTCCATTTCATTCATTTACAGTAAACTATTGGATTTGAAGCGTGCTTCCTCAGATAAAATAAAAGCTGCTTGGGAAGAGGATCTCGGCTCCTCTATCTCAGAGGACTCTTGGACCTCCATACTCAAACTGGTGAGCTCCAGTTCTCTCTGTGCTAGACATTGTCTAATACAATTTAAAGTGGTGCACAGAGCTCACATCTCTAAACTGAAATTGTCCTCTATGTATCCTGATGTCAGCCCATACTGTGTGAGATGCAAACATGCTGAAGCCTCTCTCTCCCATATGTTTTGGTTTTGCCCATCTCTGAACAAATATTGGCGGGAAATCTTTCAGACTTTATCACATGTACTAGATACACGCCTGAACCCTGACCCACTGATTGCTCTGTTTGGTCTTGTAGAGGGCATGACACACCTAAATAAAAACCAACAACATGTAATATCGTTCACCTCTCTCCTGGCCAGACGAGCTATTTTGCTTAGGTGGAAAGAACCGTTTCCACCCACTCACGCTCAGTGGTTGGCTGACATCATGTCCTGTTTAAAGCTGGAGAAAATCAGATTCACACTCCAACAGAAAGAGGGTAAATTTGAGAATGTCTGGGGACCTTTCCTGAATCTGTTCCAGTCTCTTTGACAACACAACTCATTCAGGTTAATGCAGTCTCTTGGCTATTTTACCTTTTATTTATTTTTTTCCTTTTCTTTTGGCAGTGATTGGGTAGGGATTATTTTCTACATGTTGTAACTTAGATTGATTGTTGTGTTTTTTGTTGTTGTTGTTGTTGTTTTTGTTTGTTGTTTTGTTGTTGTCTGAAGAAAAAAAATGAAAAATTCAATAAAAAAGATCTTGAATTTAAAATATACACATGTTAAAATATACTTTAAAAATTTACAAAACTAAACACCCTACAGTATTTTTTATAGTCATTGTTTTACAGTTAAAATAAGTTTATTAATTAAAGTCTAATGTTAAAAGTAATTGTGGTTCCCTTTAAAAAAAAAAAGTTATGCTCTCAGATATTTTTGATTTAACAACTACGAATAATACCCGTAACCTGCATTTAACTTTGATTGTAAACTTTTTTTTTATTATAGAGCACATAACCAAATCCAATCTAATCCATATGGTATCAGTGAATGGCATTTTTAGGTGATTGTATCAGAATCTGCATCATAAACCGTGAGGAGCATGGAACATTACAGTAATTTGTTCATAAAACGAGAAAAAACATTAGGAATGTATTTTAGAATGAGTTTTGTCCTACATTATATACACTCACCAAGTATCAAGCTTTGTGTTGTCCAAAGGCTTTGACTCCACATCTTTATGAGCCCCCGATTGCCTCCCAGTCAAACTTCAATTGGCCAATAACTCTCTCCCGTAGACGAGCACTGCAAGATCTCCAACCAGCAAGGCTGAGCTGGTCCATAGAGACTTCACCTTTCGCCTTGGGACTTCTACATCCGGCACAACAGGCACCTGCAAAACACATGGATCTTGTTAACCAAATAATGATTAAACATTCATTTACAGTACAGTATTTGGAAATCTATAGTATATATTCATCTTTGCAATGAATATGTCTAAGCCTATTTTCTATAGCTTTATTGCATACCATCAAGGGGTATCATATCACTTATCTATCATTTATGTGTGCAATCAAAAGATGTAGAAATAAATTGTATTGTAATGATTCCCAAATGGATCAATAACATATAGTATCCATGCATTCAGTTAATTACCATGTCATCAGGGTCAGACAACACTTGAACAGAGATGGGTGGAGCAACAAGTGTCTGTACAGCTGGTGTTGAGTGGATGGAAGCAACGCTGAGATCCGATCGCCACATCTTTAGACTTTTTCACAACTGCTGGAAGCTCTGTAAAAGAAAAAGAAAAAACAAGGGGCAAATGAACAAAAATTGTGTGTCACTATACAGTACAGTACAGTAGTGAGACCATTCAAAATTTACATTAGTCATTTGTGCAATGAAGAGCTGAGATATAAAGGAGGAACAGGAAGTAGGAGACTGATCTATAGAATAAATACAACATTCAAACAAGGCATTCTCCATTTCCACATCTGGTTTTAAAAATCAGTGTCTTAATTGCTTTACTCAAACTACTTAGAAATTACCTCTCAAGGCTAGGTTCTGAGTCCGATCCAGTTGTGTCAGATGGGAGGGGTTGGATTGAAGAGCTGAGAGCAGAGAGGCACAGCTGATCTCTGACAACCTGCAGAGTCTGAATCAAAGAGAACATGTGAGTGAGCTGAAGTCAATAGTCTGCAGCTTCCAACAGGATGGAGGAGAAGAGAAGATGGACGAGAGCTCACTCTGAAGAGTTCACAAACACCTCTCCTTTCCTCCTGTCACATCAATCAAGTGATGCAGCACATGCAGAGAGCTGCTGTCACTTGTGGCAGTAACATGAAGAAAAGTGAGCGAGACATTTTCTTCTAAACAACATCACTTCATCATTCTCCTTTCTGGCAGCAGTAAAGAGAAGCAGGTGAAGTGTGAGAAAATAAATCAACATCAAGTTATAAAGTTGTATTTTCTTCTTTACTTGTTAAATGCTGACATAAGTGGAGCTCAGGAACTGTTTGGTTCCTCCTCATGCCATGTTGTGGAATGATGAGAATCAAACTCTTGAACTCTTGAGACTTGCAACAAAGGACTGGGACAGGAGCAGCTGCACATGTTCAGGTTGGGCAGCTGCTCTTGGAGACTGAGAACATGTGAGAAATCTTTAGTTTCTGTTCTACATGCATCACTTTGATGCTTCCATCAACTTAGAGACAAATAAAGAGGATTCAAACCTAAAGATTCACATCAACAAGGGACAAACACCTCTGCTGTGTTACTATGAACTGTTTAGCACCACCACCACCAAAGTCTGGCACTCATATTAGCCTGCCTGTGTGTCTGTTAGTAAAATATCTCATGTACCAGTAAATCTTTAATGAAACTCTCAGAAAGTAATTGACTCTCAAGACCTCTCAAGACTGTGTGAATGAGATATATCTCATTCACACAGTCTTCCTTCAGCCTCTTGTTTAAGCAGCTACAAAAACAGTAATGTTGCCGAAATACGTATTTAAAGTAAATTAGTATTTCAGCCTGGCTGCGGTTATTGTTCTGCTGGCTAGTGAGCGCATGTGTGTTAACGGACATGCGACGCAAACAGCGTGAGGATGCGGGGCCTTGTCTCTTTGAAAAACCATCCAGGAACTAAGCCAAAAAAATAAAAATAACTCGTAGCATATATGGCTTATTTAAACGCTAGAATAACCTAACCTGCAGTGTTTTACTTGCCTCAAATTATCTGCCTCAGCAGCACACACACCCGTTTTAGCTCGTTGTTAGCTTAGCTTTTAGCAACAGCAGGTTTTGTTCATTCTAGTGAACAGAGCTAAAACAGCTAGCAAATAAAGAAAACAGAACCGATTACCTTCAACTTCCAACTGAATGTCCAGTCGTCGTCCAGAGTCAGACCAGTCGACGTCTAATAAAAAGCAAGTTTTACGAGCGCTGAGTCCGAGACAACAAGAGCTTCTTGTCCAACAGATGAAAAGGAAATAGCTACATTTGAACGAAGCGCGCGAAGCAAGAGGCGTTGATTGGTTGGATATGATCACATGCTACTTCCCCCGATAAACAAGAGTGGCGTTGATTGGTTAGGACAAAGTTCACATGCAACCTGACAAGCAAGAGTGGCGTTGATTGGTTGGGACGTACATGATCACGTTCTACCCCCAATCCAATCATAACGCATGAAGACCACAAACAGAAAAATGGCAGAAAGCAAACAACTTCACGTTTCACGCCTGGAGTAACGCAGAATAAAATTGAATAATGATAATAATAATGATGATAATAATAATACCCTGATGCATGCTCAATAATAATAATAACAATATACTATATATATATATATATATATATATATATATATATATATATATATATATATATACAACAATATAAAAAAACAGCTCGAGCTGTTTCAAAAAACTGACAAAACGTTTAAAACAGAAGTACTAAAAATAAACCAGTGTGAAAATACTTTGTGTAAAATATCTTGGCCAAAAGTTTAAACAGAAGTATAGATTAAGTATACTTAGACTTTTAGTTTATTTTTAGTATAAGTCAAGTATTGTGTAAAATAAACTTGGCTAAGTATACTTTTGATAAGTACCTAAAAAGTAAACTGAAAGTATACTCTTATTTTTTTTTAGTTTAAAATTAGTGTACTTTAAGTATACTTGCATATACTACTTTTTGGTAAGGGACCAGTTCCCACTTTTAGAATAAACAGTTAGCTGAAGGCTTTTTCACAAACAGAGACTTCTAAAAGTTGAAAGGCATATACCATACCATACCTTTTTATTTATGGAGCACTTAAAACTGCGACAAGGTCAACCAAAGTGTTGTACAAACAAACAAATAACAGGCAACACATAGGCCACATACAAAATAAAGTAAAAAACAGAATAGAGACATAAAATCATTGCAGATATTAAATATAACGACAAAACACAAATCATCAGGTGTTGCTATTGGTCAGAAATGCCAAATAGGCATTAGATAAAGGGCTTTCAATGGCTTAAAGCCTACCTGCAACCAGCTTGGTTGTGTCACTGCACGGATCTGTTAACGGACAAAAAAATAAAAAAGACCGGAAGCACATGATCGGTAAGTACAGCTCACTTTGGACGTGCCCCGGGTGCGAAATCTGTGCCCAGCATCTTCCCATTCTCTTGTAACGTCGTAGAATAACTGCGCATGCACCCTTTATAACGAGAGTCTATGGATAAGATTCATGCGCCCCCAGGACCGGAAATATGCCACCAATCAGAAAACGTTTTTTGAAACAAACAATATAACTGAGCATTGCGTATAAAACATTTATCCTACACAGCTAAAAATATACATACATATATTTTGAAATATTTCTATTTTATTATTTCATTTAATTTTTTTTATGTCTTCAATGTAAAATGGTGAATAGCTCTAGAGGTTACAATGGGGCGGCGCCCTAGCGCCCCCTACTGGCTGGCCGCCCCTGGTCAAAAGGCTAAGCTCTCAATTTACTGATCGTTCTACGTTCCTACTCTCATCTGTGATTATGAACTTTGGGTTGTGACAAAGAGCGAGATCTCAGATACATGCGGCCAAAATGAGTTTTCTCTGCAGGGTGTCTGGGCTCTCCCTTACCCCAAGTTTACACTACATGCGTTCCGGCTCCACCTCGCTCCGCTCCGCAGGTCGCAGCTGAGCGTTTCAAGTCCAGTTTACACTACCTCCGCTCCGCTCCGGTCCGCCTGGATGCGCCGCTCCGAGACGCATGCCCCGCTCCGAGACGCATGCGCGGGAATTGCGAGATCGCGGATTAAATCAAGTGATAAATATGGAAGTCAGAACAAAACAATTCATTCGGTGGAAGAAGGAGAACAACAGTAGAGACTGGCGTAGTCATAAATCAGAGTCAGAGTCAGAGAGTCTTTATTGTCATTTGCACCGCATGTGGTACATGTGATGAAAACGAGATTATGTACACGAGGTCCCAGTTACATCCAACAACAAATGAAAGAGAAAAACAGTAATAACATCTAGAACTAACTAAGAAAAACATCAACTAGTAATACACTAAGCCTAATATAGTGGGAATAAACAGCAGCACGAACATGAGTTTGTATGAGCAGATGGTCACAGATGAACACAGCAACAAGAAAACAGATCAGCATCAGTATGATGTGATATTTTGCAGTGTTTATTTTTATTTTATTTTTATTTATTCATGAGTCTAACAGCCTCAGGGTAGAAGCTGTTCCTCAGTCTAGTGGTTCTACACTTGATGCTCCTCAACCTCCGTCCTGAGGGGAGTGGGGCAAAGAGTGAGTGTGCTGGATGAGTGAGGTCTTTCATGATGCAGGTGGCTCTTTTCCTGCATCTGGAGGTGTAAATGTCTGTGATGGTGGGGAGACTGACTCCAACAGACTTCTGTGCAGCCTTCACCACTCTCTGCAGAGCTTTCCTCTCTTCAACTGTGCAGCCTCCATGCCACACGTTGATGCTGGAGCACAGGACGCTCTCCACTGCACACCTGTAGAACGAGGTGAGAAATAAATGATAATAAATAAATAAAAATAAATGATAGTTTGACAGCATTTTTGTACAAATAAATCCGTATAGAGCTAGGATTAGTCCGCCCGTGGTGATTTTATTTTGTAAATACGGATGTTGTGCTCGTTCCTTTTCCTGTTGGTGTGACGTAATCTTTAAAAGTTGACTCCGGCACAGCTCCGGCGTCCGGCAGAAATAGGATCTGTTCTAATTTTGACGGACTGCCGTCCGCTCGCCACCGCTCGCCGCCGCCGTGCGGAGCCAGTGTAAACGCTCTCATTGATTATAATGGGTGCGTATTTGCTGCGGAGGTCGGACCGGAGTGGGGCGGAGCCGGAACGCATGTAGTGTAAATTTGGCGTTAGAGATATGGTGAGAAGCTCGGTCCTCCAGGAGGGACTCAGAGTAGAGCCGTTGCTTCTCTACATCGAGAAGATCCAGTTGAGCATAACTGTCAAGTCTCCCATTTTGGCCGGGAAACTACCAGATTTTACCCCTCTTTCCCGTTGTCATCCCGAATTATTATGTTCCCGGAAATTTCCCGCATTATAATATTATTTGAAAAAAAAAAAAAAACATTCCGGTGCGTCTGTCACTAGCCTCGCGAAAACTGCCACCTGCAGTAGCCTCAGTGGCAGTTCTTGCGATGTTAGTGCTGGCAGCGGGAACAAACCCGGAAAAACACATCAGAGATGGATGTAACGAGAGAGAAGGCGTCCCTGCCAAAAAAGTTAAGACTTTGTGTAAATATCTTGAAAAATGGGACAGCAAATTTACTTTCCTAAAGAAGAGTAGGGTGGGGCACAATTACGCGTTTTGTAAGATTTGTAACTGCGACTTTAGTGTCTCTCATGGGGGAAGGAACGATGTCCGTCAGCATGAAAAATCTATCAAGCACAAAGGTAGGCCTATCAGATTGTGATCACATAACTGGTTTGAAAGTGGCTGATAGGTAGTTATTTTAGATTTCTTGTAAACCTGTCTTAAAATGTAAGGGGTCCTGGACTTTTTTTGGGTCTGCAACCTGCTCTGGCTCTGGAGCCACTTGCGGCTCTTTGGTCCCTCTGCATCGGCTCAAAACTTTACATAAAACTGAGTTTTATTGGTTGTTATACAAACGACAAAAAAAAAGGACTAGTTTTAGCAGTTTTCATTTCTTTTGCTGGAACATGTACAAGGAGTAAAACATACTTTAACTTTATGCTTTATTTCTATAGTTAATTAATTTTTCCACAGTTAAAAAAATTACTTAGGTCTGCATAGTTCATAGTTTTTATTAATTATAAAACCACACCCTCCTACAAGAATTTGGTATTTTCATTTGTCTTAAATTGTTAAAATATAAATTATTAGATATTTTTTATATTTATAATGTCACCCCATACTGGCCACAAAAGCACCTCCACCAAACTTAAAGTGGCCCATAGGGCCATCAGTTGATAATCACAGTTGTAGCACCTTGTTGCGGCTATGAACACTTTTATGTTAGTGAACAAAGGCGTAAAATGGCTCTTTTGATTGAAAAGGTTGCAGACCCCTGCTAGTGGGATGGCTCGGAGTACCCGGCAGAAAATTTCCCTTATTTTTAAATCCAACACTTGACAGGTATGTAGACTGGTGCCAGTGGAGTGACCCTGTCTGACCTAATGGGCAGATACAACTGAATATCATCAAAGCCGAGTTTAAAGACCGTGTAAAGTGAATTTCAATATTTTCTTCAATAAACATTATAAATGTCATAATTGTAATCTTGTAAATGAGTAAAAAGTCTCAAAATTGTAGCTCAATTAATTTTGGAGTTATAGAGCAAACTGTGTATAAACATATTTCTATTTCAGGATTTTTTAGGCGTGTTTTAAATGTGACCGCGTTTCGTCACGCGGTCCTCATTAGTATAGCCCCACCCCCTGCAGCTCCAGCCGTATAAATTCGCCTCGGTGGAGCCGTTCACTCGCGAATCGCAGATAGCATCAGATAGCAATAGCATAGATATTTTGTTCATTGTTAGCTAGCTAATCAATTATGCCTCGTTCGTGCATCTTCCCTGGATGTCGCAATGGTCAGGGCACCCGTACAAATCATAACGTGTTTTTATACCGCGTGGTTTTATACTGAGTATCTGTAATGCCTGGATAGGTCAATGGAAAAGGTGTTGCCTTCTGTCCCAAACCTTATGGGTTCAATTCCCGCATGGTACAACTTTTTTTTATTCATTCCAGATTAAAAACACACAAGAAAACTATTTACAAAAACAGCGTAACTCTTGGAAAAAGTAGCTGCTGTTACAGACAGAACTCAGATAAAAACAGAGCAGGTTTACTGGCTCTGCTGTCTGCCTCTCCACACACAGCTCAGCTGCAGGCCGCAGTACTGCGCTGAAACCACGCCCACGCGCTGACACGCCCCCACAGTTTCAGACCAAGGGAAAATTATGTTTTTTCATGATTTTTGAGACTTAATTTTATAAGGAAAACAATGTTTTTAATCAGTCAGATTTATATGGGTGATTAATAACACATATTTATGCCATGTGACAAACTAAAAACACACATTTAATTTCACTTTACACGGTCTTTAAAGAAACTGGTCCAGATGGCACGATTTAACCTTTTTTATTGTCGTCCACCTGGATGATTGCTTACAACCTTTTTTTTTCATAACCTCAGACATGTTTCATGAAAACTCAAATAAATTTCATACAAGATCAAATTAAATATCTGGCATTCCTTGAGCTTCTTCCTCTGTCTAAGTGTGTGAACATAATATCTTGTGAAGACATCTTATCTTACACATCTTGTGACTGCTGGGTTTCATCAGGGTCTACGTGTCAGGACACCTCTGAGTTAATCACCTCTCAGCAGCTCCACTTTTCCACAGGAACATCTTTTTTTACTGTGTGTAACTGTATCCCTCAGGCATCGACCTCTTCTGTCTCTGCCTTTCAGAAGTGACAAGTTGTTGCCTCTTTCAGCAGGTAGTGTTTCACAGCTTGTGAGGTGGAAACATGCAGGCCATCTCCAGTGTTCTACCTGCTGCATGTCCAGAGGTGTAAAGATGAAGGTTGGGTAGTCACCTGGCCTTTGTGTGGACTCTGAGCACAGTCTCCTCTGTCTGCCCTGTTCCTTTAATGCTTAAGATGCTTCATCTGAACGGGCCTACCCTTTCATCGGGTCACCTTGAAGCTTTATCAGCAGCCGTGCAGACATAACAGAGGAGACACGACGCGTTCCCATCCTCCAGCAGAGCCACTGCAGGAGCATGTGTCATCCGTGTTAGATGTGGGTCTGTCGTCTCCGTTCATGCTGGCGTGTTTTTGAACATGAAGCTGATGGGTAAAGGAAGTGAAACAGACATGTGAAGCCCAAATTAGTGCAAATACCAAGAGAATGACAGGCGCACAAAAGCTGCCGTGCAGACAAGGTGAGCCCGAGGTGCTGCAAATCCACAGGAGCGACAGAAAGACGGGGCGAGCAGCAGTCAGAGGGAGGAGGTTTAAAGATGACTCTGGTCAGATGGAGACACGTTTACTTCCACTGATGAACTGTTTGTGGCAGAGAAAAGATGAAACTCACATTTTTGTGGTTTTTGTTCAGATCCTGACTTGGGTTTAGTTGATTGGTTTCTTCTGTTGTGTTTTGTTTACATGTGTGAAAAGACTTCCTTTAACCAATCTTCAGTGTTTTTTTCTATTAAGGCAGCATGTTGGTGGTGAGATGGTCGTGGACTTCAGAAGGAACAAACACACCTGCCCCTCCCTGAATATAAGATGATCTGCAGTGGAAGTGGTCTCCAGCTACAAATACTTGGGTGTACACTTGAATGATAACCTCAGCTGGAGCAACAACACCACCAGCCTGATCAAGAAAGGTCATCAGAGACTCTACTTCCTCAGACGGCTGAGACGAGCTGGTCTGAGCAGCCCAGTCCTCACCTCCTTCTACAGGTGTGCAGTGGAGAGCATCCTGTGCTCCAGCATCAACGTGTGGCATGGAGGCTGCACAGTTGCAGAAAGAAAAGCTCTACAGAGAGTGGTGAAGGCTGCACAGAAGATGTTGGAGTCAGTCTCCCCACCATCACAGACATTTACACCTCCAGATGCAGGAAGAGAGCCACCTGCATCATGAAGGACCCCACTCACCCAGCACACACACTTTTTGCCCCACTCCCCTCAGGAAGGAGGTTGAGGAGCATTAAGTGTAGAACCACTAGACTGAGGAACAGCTTCTACCCTGAGGCTGTTAGACTCATGAATAAATAACCAGAATAATCACTGTGAAATATCACATCATGTTGCTGCTGATCTGTTTCATGTTGCTGCTGATCTGTTTCATGTTGCTGCTGATCTGTTTCATGTTGCTGCTGATCTGTTTCATGTTGCTGCTGATCTGTTTCATGTTGCTGCTGATCTGTTTCATGTTGCTGCTGATCTGTTTCCTGTTGCTGCTGATCTGTTTCATGTTGCTGCTGATCTGTTTCATGTTGCTGCTGATCTGTTTCATGTTGCTGCTGATCTGTTTCATGTTGCTACTGATCTGTTTCATGTTGCTGCTGATCTGTTTCCTGTTCCTACTGATCTGTTTCATGTTGCTACTGATTTGTTTCATGTTGCTGCTGATCTGTTTCATGTTGCTGCTGATTTGTTTCAGGTTGCTGCTGATCTGTTTCATGTTCCTACTGATCTGTTTCCTGTTGCTGCTGATTTGTTTCATGTTGCTGCTTATCTGTTTCCTGTTGCTACTGATTTGTTTCATGTTGCTGCTGATCTGTTTCATGTTGCTGCTGATCTGTTTCATGTTGCTGCTGATCTGTTTCATGTTGCTGCTGATCTGTTTCATGTTGCTGCTGATCTGTTTCATGTTGCTGCTGATCTGTTTCATGTTGCTGCTGATCTGTTTCATGTTGCTGCTGATCTGTTTCATGTTGCTGCTGATCTGTTTCATGTTGCTGCTGATCTGTTTCATGTTGCTGCTGATCTGTTTCATGTTGCTGCTGATCTGTTTCATGTTGCTGCTGATCTGTTTCATGTTGCTGCTGATCTGTTTCATGTTGCTGCTGATCTGTTTCATGTTGCTGCTGATCTGTTTCATGTTGCTGCTGATCTGTTTCATGTTGCTGCTGATCTGTTTCATGTTGCTGCTGATCTGTTTCATGTTGCTGCTGATCTGTTTCATGTTGCTGCTGATCTGTTTCATGTTGCTGCTGATCTGTTTCATGTTGCTGCTGATCTGTTTCATGTTGCTGCTGATCTGTTTCATGTTGCTGCTGATCTGTTTCATGTTGCTGCTGATCTGTTTCATGTTGCTGCTGATCTGTTTCATGTTGCTGCTGATCTGTTTCATGTTGCTGCTGATCTGTTTCATGTTGCTGCTGATCTGTTTCATGTTGCTGCTGATCTGTTTCATGTTGCTGCTGATCTGTTTCATGTTGCTGCTGATCTGTTTCATGTTGCTGCTGATCTGTTTCATGTTGCTGCTGATCTGTTTCATGTTGCTGCTGATCTGTTTCATGTTGCTGCTGATCTGTTTCATGTTGCTGCTGATCTGTTTCATGTTGCTGCTGATCTGTTTCATGTTGCTGCTGATCTGTTTCATGTTGCTGCTGATCTGTTTCATGTTGCTGCTGATCTGTTTCATGTTGCTGCTGATCTGTTTCATGTTGCTGCTGATCTGTTTCATGTTGCTGCTGATCTGTTTCATGTTGCTGCTGATCTGTTTCATGTTGCTGCTGATCTGTTTCATGTTGCTGCTGATCTGTTTCATGTTGCTGCTGATCTGTTTCATGTTGCTGCTGATCTGTTTCATGTTGCTGCTGATCTGTTTCATGTTGCTGCTGATCTGTTTCATGTTGCTGCTGATCTGTTTCATGTTGCTGCTGATCTGTTTCATGTTGCTGCTGATCTGTTTCATGTTGCTGCTGATCTGTTTCATGTTGCTGCTGATCTGTTTCATGTTGCTGCTGATCTGTTTCATGTTGCTGCTGATCTGTTTCATGTTGCTGCTGATCTGTTTCATGTTGCTGCTGATCTGTTTCATGTTGCTGCTGATCTGTTTCATGTTGCTGCTGATCTGTTTCATGTTGCTGCTGATCTGTTTCATGTTGCTGCTGATCTGTTTCATGTTGCTGCTGATCTGTTTCATGTTGCTGCTGATCTGTTTCATGTTGCTGCTGATCTGTTTCATGTTGCTGCTGATCTGTTTCATGTTGCTGCTGATCTGTTTCATGTTGCTGCTGATCTGTTTCATGTTGCTGCTGATCTGTTTCATGTTGCTGCTGATCTGTTTCATGTTGCTGCTGATCTGTTTCATGTTGCTGCTGATCTGTTTCATGTTGCTGCTGATCTGTTTCATGTTGCTGCTGATCTGTTTCATGTTGCTGCTGATCTGTTTCATGTTGCTGCTGATCTGTTTCATGTTGCTGCTGATCTGTTTCATGTTGCTGCTGATCTGTTTCATGTTGCTGCTGATCTGTTTCATGTTGCTGCTGATCTGTTTCATGTTGCTGCTGATCTGTTTCATGTTGCTGCTGATCTGTTTCATGTTGCTGCTGATCTGTTTCATGTTGCTGCTGATCTGTTTCATGTTGCTGCTGATCTGTTTCATGTTGCTGCTGATCTGTTTCATGTTGCTGCTGATCTGTTTCATGTTGCTGCTGATCTGTTTCATGTTGCTGCTGATCTGTTTCATGTTGCTGCTGATCTGTTTCATGTTGCTGCTGATCTGTTTCATGTTGCTGCTGATCTGTTTCATGTTGCTGCTGATCTGTTTCATGTTGCTGCTGATCTGTTTCATGTTGCTGCTGATCTGTTTCATGTTGCTGCTGATCTGTTTCATGTTGCTGCTGATCTGTTTCATGTTGCTGCTGATCTGTTTCATGTTGCTGCTGATCTGTTTCATGTTGCTGCTGATCTGTTTCATGTTGCTGCTGATCTGTTTCATGTTGCTGCTGATCTGTTTCATGTTGCTGCTGATCTGTTTCATGTTGCTGCTGATCTGTTTCATGTTGCTGCTGATCTGTTTCATGTTGCTGCTGATCTGTTTCATGTTGCTGCTGATCTGTTTCATGTTGCTGCTGATCTGTTTCATGTTGCTGCTGATCTGTTTCATGCTACTGATCTGTTTCATGTTGCTGATCTGTTTCATGTTGCTTGATCTGTTTCATGTTGCTGCTGATCTGTTTCATGTTGCTACTGATCTGTTTCATGCTGCTGCTGATCTGTTTCATGTTGCTGCTGATCTGTTTCATGCTACTGATCTGTTTCATGCTGCTGATCTGTTTCATGCTGCTGATCTGTTTCATGCTGCTACTGATCTGTTTCATGTTGCTGCTGATCTGTTTCATGTTGCTGCTGATCTGTTTCATGCTGCTGATCTGTTTCATGCTGCTGATCTGTTTCATGCTGCTGATCTGTTTCATGCTGCTGATCTGTTTCATGCTGCTGATCTGTTTCATGTTGCTGCTGATCTGTTTCATGTTGCTGCTGATCTGTTTCATGTTGCTGCTGATCTGTTTCATGTTGCTGCTGATCTGTTTCATGTTGCTGCTGATCTGTTTCATGTTGCTGCTGATCTGTTTCATGTTGCTGCTGATCTGTTTCATGTTGCTGCTGATCTGTTTCATGTTGCTGCTGATCTGTTTCATGTTGCTGCTGATCTGTTTCATGTTGCTGCTGATCTGTTTCATGTTGCTGCTGATCTGTTTCATGTTGCTGCTGATCTGTTTCATGTTGCTGCTGATCTGTTTCATGTTGCTGCTGATCTGTTTCATGTTGCTGCTGATCTGTTTCATGTTGCTGCTGATCTGTTTCATGTTGCTGCTGATCTGTTTCATGTTGCTGCTGATCTGTTTCATGTTGCTGCTGATCTGTTTCATGTTGCTGCTGATCTGTTTCATGTTGCTGCTGATCTGTTTCATGTTGCTGCTGATCTGTTTCATGTTGCTGCTGATCTGTTTCATGTTGCTGCTGATCTGTTTCATGTTGCTGCTGATCTGTTTCATGTTGCTGCTGATCTGTTTCATGTTGCTGCTGATCTGTTTCATGTTGCTGCTGATCTGTTTCATGTTGCTGCTGATCTGTTTCATGTTGCTGCTGATCTGTTTCATGTTGCTGCTGATCTGTTTCATGTTGCTGCTGATCTGTTTCATGTTGCTGCTGATCTGTTTCATGTTGCTGCTGATCTGTTTCATGTTGCTGCTGATCTGTTTCATGTTGCTGCTGATCTGTTTCATGTTGCTGCTGATCTGTTTCATGTTGCTGCTGATCTGTTTCATGTTGCTGCTGATCCGTTTCCTGTTGCTGTGTTCATTTGTGTTCATCTGCTCATACAGACACATGTTCGTGCTGCTGTTTGACATAAAGTTTTTATGATATTAGTGCTTAGTGTATTTTTTGTTGATGTTTACCTTAGTTCATATCTTAGATGTTATTACTGTTTTTATTTTACATTTAATTGTGGAATGTAACTGGGACTCTGTGTACATAATTTTGTTCCACCACGTGGTGGAACGACAATAAAGAATCTCTGAATCTGAATGGTGGAACGCTTCTCTCACAGAGAGCTCAGAAGCGTGGAGATGCTGGAGGACTCCAGGACGATGGAGGACTCCAGGACGATGGAGGACTCCAGGTGAACAGGTAAGAGGAAGCAGTTTTAAGAGAATGGCAGGACACAGCTTAAGGCTGGTGGAGAAGGTGTTTGAATGATGGTTATGGTCCTTGTTTGTAGAAGACAGCTCCAGAGGAGTGTTCACACCTTTACCAGGGTTAGACTCGAGGAATAACTGGAAACAGGAGCTACAGGGTTAGGGAGCGATGCACAGGTAAGATTAGCACCAGCAATCAAGAAAACATCAGGGCCTAAACACGCGTGGTACCATTGATGGGACAATGTTCCAGCAGAGGCTTGTAGGTCCAGTCAGTCTTAAATACTGCAGGTAGATGGGAAGCAGCTGGAGATCATTATCAGGAGCTGCAAGAGAGTGGAGTGAAGGAGAACCCCCAGAATCCTCACACCGAGTATCCTGAGTCAGGAACAAGCATTTAGAGCTAACATCTCTAAAAGATTTGTTTTTAATAACTCATAAAGTCAAGACTAAAGGATCAGGGCTGATGTTACATGTTCTGTCAGGATTAAAATGGAAAGACATTTTCTTGAAAACAGCAGATTAAACAGCTGATGGGGGCTGGAGGGTGTGTGTGTTGTGTGTGGGGGGGTCTCTATTAATCTTCTTCCTGCTCTCCTTAAAAGTGGTCTCAAGGAATGGAGTTCATTTCCTGCTGAGCGCTCCTGTGCAGATGTTCGAGCAGCTGATGCTCTTCAGGGAAGCTCCCCCTGAGGGCTAACATTTAGACCTTTGTGGAGACCACCATGTTTTAGGGGTGAAGGTCACTGGAAGTGTCTTGGTTCTTGAACTCCTCTTCTGTGGAGTGATGTAGAAACACTGAAAGTTTCTGGTCAGGCGTAAGCCTCTGTACCTGTGTGCTGCTGTGTGTAATGGTTAAGTGCTCTCGAGCTGTCGGAGCCTGTCTCGGCTTGTAGGGAGATGTTCCTGCGCCCTCCCATCATCTGCGTTGAGCTGCGTGCGAGGGACTGATGGCTGAGTGTTTACAGTCGTCGTCTCGTTCCTGCAGCTTTTGGCTCGATGAGAGGAAGATTCTGAGGGAAAAGTAGTACGGTGGCCCCAAGGTGTATATGAACAACAAAACAGAATTACATTTGGAAAAACACAACAAAAACACAACCACATTTGAAAAAACGAAATTACATTTGAAAAAACGAAATTACATTTGAAAAAACAGAATGACATTTGAAAAAACGGAATTACATTAAGCCAAACTCTAATGTGATTCCGGCCACTTCCGCTTTGGCTTAATGTAATTCCGTTTTTTAGAATAGAATAGAATAGAATATATCTTTATTGGTATATTTGCACCAAGGTACAAAACAGTGCTATTGGCGCGCGCACCATCCTAAGAGGGACGTACGCACGGAATGCCGCAGCAATAATTAAATCGCGCCGCCAGACAATCAGATATGGAAAAAAGGAACATGCAGTCGGATAATCATTGGTATTCAAAAAAGAATCTATCACATTTTGTCTTAGGACATTCTATGATAAAGTCAAAAAAACTCTACCAGCTCAGCACAGATAAAGACAAGAGACATGTTGCATTTGGTGGCGTAGCAGGGAGATAAGTCTGTGAGCAATCATTTCAGATAAGCACAGTCTGCAGATGGGCTCAGCCGGCTCCATCTGAATGCACACAGAGACCTCTGGGGGGGGGGGGCGACAGTTTTCCAACAGCTTCAGACTCCAGGAGAGGTTTGCAGTCAGCCTTTTTTCAAGGTTGCTTGTGTCCCGATTAGATTAGTTGCATTATTTATTTTTCAGGGCAGGCTACAGTGTACTCCGACTGCAGCCTTGAGTCCAGGTGCCGTCTGGGTCCAAATCGCCGAATCATGTGAGGTTTCATTCAATCCGAGCTACAGGTCCCCGTCTGCCCCCTGATGTAGCCCGGTCGGCTGTAAACGAGTCCCAAACCGCACTGCAGGTCCGCGGCTGTCCACCACTGTTCCCATCGTGCGATTCAGCTCGAACAACAGCTGGTTCATTGAGGTCACAGCCCGGATCAAAGAATCTTGTTGAGCAGGAAGTTTCGCCAGCGCGTTGATCGCCGCGGTAGTCTTCCTCAGCTTCCAGTAGCAGAACCCTCCGCCTAAGCCAAAAAGCAGAGCACCTGCTACCATAATTCCAATTATCCACAGATCTTCCACGTCCTCGACTGAAAGAAAGGTCAGACACATTAACTTCCACTCGCCCCACGAATCCATAATGTAGCCCACCGCATGCGTGTCAAGGGGGCACGCCGGTTCTCCTGGCATTTCGTGGAAAAAAAATTATCGATAGAGGAGACAGCCCACGCAATTAAAGGAGACCACAGATATGTTTTTAAAATTTTTATGGTATTTCTTTGGGGTTACCAGACACTGTTCATTCAATTTAATACACAAAATAATTCTTAGATAATCAATTATACCCTTTTTAATTCTGCCATTTTTAACTTTCGTTTTGAACGACCGGTTTATGATAATGAGATCTCGTGGCACGCCCTTCAAAGATCTGCTTACATTAACTCCGCCCTCCAAAGGCAGACGAGGAAGTCAACTCACGTTACTGCCACAGAGTCGAGCTGAGCTGAATTGGACCGCAACAGATCACAGTGTACAAGTTGTCGTGTCATTTTTTATTCTTCCTGTCATGTCCAACTCCCTCTCTCCCTCACTCTCACCGTGCGCGCGAGCTGGAGGGAGCGAGCAGTCACTGGCGGACACACATACACACACACACACACACACACACTCACAGCGGTGCTGTCTTTTTATCTGAAAACTATCAATTTTAAATCTGCTTAGTGCTCCATTATCTGCGCCAGGAGGGTCAGAGAGGGTTTCTCCGAAACAAAAGGCTTTAAAAAAAAAAGGGGGGAAAAAAAAAGATGCAATGGACAAGATGCGATCTCAGGTCTCCCGGGTGGCGGTCCAGTGCGCTAACCACTCAACCAAACTGGCAGTTGTGCAAAAGTAGTCCATCATATAAGAAGTGTAATTCTTCTTCGGTAATGTCGCCTGGACATTGCCATTAAAAATAAAATTAAGCCACGCATCTCTGCTCTCTGAGACTGGAAGAGTGTGTATCGACACATGTTGTGTAATGCAGCCAACAACGCAACATTTAACTTTAGGAGCCATTCTGCTGAGATGAACTATTCTTCTTCTTCTCCATTTGATTTATGGCGGATCGCAAACAACTGTTAGGTGCATACCGCCACCTAGTGTGCAGGCTGAGATGAACTCAGGAACCGCGTGGGTGGAGCATTACCAGGGGTTGCTAGGTGACGGGGGCGGGACAAAGGTTGGGATGGGTTGTGGCTGCGGTTTGTGACGTAACAAACCGCAGGAAGTGCAATCGGCTCGTTTCTATCTAAGATAAATAAATATACTTATAGTAAATAAACCACTTTGGCCTTAGGACTGTTTTTTTGGTAAATGGTAAATGGTAAATGGAGCTTATTTATATAGCGCTTTCCAGCCCCCATGTGAGGAGCCCCAAAGCGCTTTACAATACCAGCCATCCACCCATTCATTCAGACATTCATACACCGGTAGTGGTAGCCTGCCTTGCAAGGCGCCATCCAGACCTACCGGGAGCAACTCGGGGTTAAGTGTCTTGCCCAGGGACACAACGACACATGGTGGGCGGATGCGGGATTCGAACCTCCAACCTTCCGATCAGGGGTCGACTGCCATTACCACTACACCACGGATGAAGGGCGAAACGTCTCAGGAAAAAAAAAAGAAACCGTCCAGATGACCTGACTGAACTTTGAACTCTTAAAGAGATTTTTTTATTTTTTTAAACTCCAAATTTCAGTTTTTTTAAATCAACAAAATATTTATTTTATGAGAATTTTTGAAAATATAAATAAATAAATAAATAAATCGATAGGCGGATAGGTGCAGCATCCGCAGTGAAGCGGGCGCTGTACCGGTCTGTCGTGGTGAAGAGAGAGCTGAGTCAAAAGGCAAAGCTCTCAATTTACCGATCGATCTATGTTCCTACCCTCATCTATGGTCATGAGCTCTGGGTTATGACCGAAAGAACGAGATCTCGGATACAAGCGGCTGAAATGAGTTTTCTCCGCAGGGTGTCTGGACTCTCCCTTAGAGATAGGGTGAGAAGCTCAGTCATCCGGGAGGGACTCGGAGTAGAGCCGCTGCTTCTCCACATCGAGAGGAGCCAGTTGAGGTGGCTCGGGCATCTGGTTAGGATGCCTCCTGGACGCCTCCCTGGTGAGGTGTTCCGGGCATGTCCCACCGGGAGGAGACCCAGAGGAAGACCCAGGACACGCTGGAGGGACTATGTTTCTCGGCTGGCCTGGGAACGCCTTGGGATTCCCCCGGAGGAGCTGCTCCAAGTGGCTGGGGAGAGGGAAGTCTGGGCCTCCCTACTTAGGCTGCTACCCCCGCGACCCGACCCCGGATAAGCGGAAGAAAATGGATGGATGGATGGATAAAATAAATATACAAACAACCAAACAATCAACCTAATTAATTAATTAATTAGTTAATTAATTATTAAGATATTTTTCTCCATTAGTACAGTATTAATTATTTTTTTGCAATTTTAATTTTTTTTTTATTCCAGTCCAGAGTTGTGTGAGGACCCTCCAGCCCACTGGACCTTTTAGAACCATTAGTTGAGTAAGAGGCCTTGTTTGTGGTCTCTCTGGTTGAATATGGAGGATTTTCTAATTCTTCTTTTTTTATTGTTATTATTTTCTTTCTTTCTTAATTTTTTTTTCTTTCTTTTTACTCTACTGGTGGACAACAATAGCTTATAAATTGTTTTATGCTTTGTCTAACCTGGATACTAGCCAGCTGGGGTGGCACAGTGCATCCTCCACGACATCCTGCTTTAGGTGAAATTAAA
>JBBPBX010006814.1:0-14424 GCA_038048925.1 Garcialebias charrua
GAACTGGAGCTCATTAAACACTTTTGCAAAGCATTACAGTTTGGATGTTACTGCGTGTGACGTCACTCAGGCTGTCCTTTCTAACACACAGTAGAAAGTAGCCTTGAGATGCCTGCTGGTCAAGGGCAGACGTTCACTCTAGCATGCATTTTACTGAGCATTTCAAGGGCGTGAATGGATTACGTTCCCATAGCAAGTATGTTGCACCGAGAGACCAGACTGAAAGGGAACTGAAAGTTATGCACCATAACTCATGTTCCCTGAAGGAAGGGAACGAGGTGCAACATATCTGGCCCTTTTCAATGCTGAAAGCTCGGTGAAGTGCAATTTTGGAGAAAGATGGAGGGGCGTCAGCCGCTTAAGTACCCAGAGGGCGGGGCCTCTGGCGCGGCGGTGACGCCCTAGCCGTAAAGGCGTGAGTATATTCCTTCAGGTAATCGCGCGGGGGCGCAATTCCCATAGCAAGTATGTTGCACCTCGTTCCCTTCCTTCAGGGAACATGAGTTATGGTGCATACAGTTGATCCTGTATTGAACGCCTTTTTTGATTTCATCATGTCCTGGACGACTGAGAATCTTCACCAGCGTTATGGTGCATAACTTTCAGTTTCACTACCTCGCTGAAGTCGAAGCGGATCTCAGGAGACGCTGAAGGTGAACACTTGGAAAGCCTGCAGAAACGTGGCGGTACGGACGGTCCATGCACGTTAAGGCTATCCCAACTTTACCATAGCTCCTTGGACGATGAATCTTCACAAAAGTAAAAGTCATTGTTCATAGCGAACCTGGGTCCAGCGGACGCTGATCAGGAGTGGGTCGTTGTTTCCTGGTTAAATTCACTTCAAGATATTACCTCTCCTCATACTCCATCTTATTCCTCCTTCTCATGCTGATACAACTTCTAAACTATATCTTTCCCCAGTAACTAAACTTTAAGTTTGTGCCTGCAGAAAAGTTAATACAGTATAAGACCCTTAACTTGTCTGTTGTCTCTAAGTTTACATCTGCTGAAAAGTTAGTTATAGGAAATTCCGATCGATCCAATCATTGTAAATATGTTGTGATGTAATTTTATGATTTGTTAATTAAACAATTTATCTCCTGGTGAATCAACATAAGTTAACGTTTCATTTGTCTTTTACATCTCACCACCTAGTCACAGATTTATTGAATATTAAACTGAAAAAGAGAGAACTCATGAAATTTGATGATAATTTGTGTCAGTCTAAACCCTTTTCAAATTTACATCTAAAATATAGGTAAATCAGTAAACTGACTAAGTGCCTATATTATTACACAGTGCATACTGAATTTCAGCTGGGCACGAACTCCTCCAATTCCTCCAAGATTACCTATGTTGGGAGTTCTCTAAACCCTTCTGTATCAGGCGGAGAAGATGTATTGGGACGAGCGAGCTCTGTGAGGTACTTTTATTAACTCACTTTACGAACAGATAAAGGACCAACTCGCTACAAGGGACAAGCCATGAAATTTGGATGAATTAATAAGCCTGGACATCTGAATTGACAATCGACTTTGAGAGAGATATCACCACGGTTGTAACTGTATGCTCTCATTCACGAGACACTTCTGGTGGCCAACTATAAACAGTGACATTTAAGAGGTTGTGGCAGGTTCTCCCATTTGTGTACATAGCAAGTGCAGAAATCAACCTCCTGCTGGCCTTCTTCAGCCCTTGCTGACTTGTAGTTGCCCATGGTCACACATCTCCCTGCATTACTGGACTACCATCCTCAGAGGGTAACACCAAAATACTTAGTCATTGACAGGTTTTCCTAGGCATTCTACTTTGTTTCCCTGTGTAAATTTCCCTCCACTCTGGAGTGAATGGTCCTTGCTGGACCATCTCCTGGTCCGGCAAGTTTTTAGGATCCATAGCATCCCCACATATACTGTATCTAACCAAGGACCTCAATTAATCTCTCAAGTCTGGAAGTTTTTCTGCATCACTCTCAGGGTCTTGTCCAATTTCACATCAGGGTACCATCCCCAATCTAATGGCCAAACCGAACATTGCAACCAGGAGCTGGAGGCCACTCTCAAGTGTGTAATCAACAAAAACCCATCATCATTGAGCCAACATCTGGTTTGGGTCAAATAGGCATATAATATGCATACCTCCTCTTATATTAGTCTCTCATCTTCTGAGGCATCTCTGGATTTCTCTCCACCTCTTTTCTTTAATCAAGAGTCTGAGATATCCACCTTCTGTGCAACACAATCTCCACTGCTTCTGAAGAGTTTGGCGTCAATCAAAAAGTGCCTTCTTTCTCACAGCAGACCAGAACAAGATTTGCTGATTGACATCACTCTATAGCTCCCATGTACAAATTGTCTGTAAGGTATGGCTATCTACATGTGACATTAACATTAAGGACATCCCAGGCCCCCAGATTCATAGATCCATACTCTATTGAGCAAATCATCAACCTCTCCGCTGTCAGACTCAAGCTACCTTCTTCCATGGGCATTTATTCTACATCTCATGTCTCCCAAGTGAAACCCATCTCAGAATTCTCTGTGTCCTCCTGCCAACATCCCTCCACACACTCAACTTACTGAGAACCATCCAGCTTATACCGTCCGTCAAATCTTGGATGTGAGACCCAAAGGTCGAGGTTTACAGTTCTTGGTCAAAAAGGAAGGTTATGGCCTGGAGGAAAGATCTTTGATTTCCAGGTCCCTCACTCTCAACCCAAGCCTCATTTCTTGCTTTTATATAGACCATCCTAAGAAAGGTTCCAGATTGCCAAGAGGCGATTCTTGAGAGGGGGTTACTGTGGGATTCCAGTGTTTCTTATCTTGCAGTTCCTCCCTTGTGGCATAGCAGCACCAATACGCAGCAACTGAAACCAATCCTGTTAGCAAGTTCCAGGGTATATGATGATGATTCAGTGTTCCATCAGACGCTGGAACATCACATACCAATTGGTATAGTGACAGCTTTCCTGTGTTATTGAGAATTGAAATCATATTTACCTGTCTTTCCTCTGTGTCCTCATAGCTCCTGTTTCCCGGAGAGTCTGGCCCTGGACCTACCTGTACGTTTCCAGTGTTTCCAAAGTAAGGACCGGACCTGAAGAAACCTGTTGCACCCACTTGCCTTCTACTTACCTGAGATCCTCTACCCTCCTATATGCTGACAATCCTAAAGGAAACTGTAAGAGAAACAATTACCAGTACATCAAGCTGCTCTTTGGATACTTACCAGTCCTCATTCTTTTCAGGTTGTTTCCCTAGAGCCTTCTCTAAATACCTGTACACGTAATTTCACATGTGAATAAACCTCACTTATCTTTTATTCCTGAGCTGTCTGGGTTATGTTCTTCTCAGTCTTCTGCTTTGGTGTTCTTCCCTTGCAACCGTATGGCGGCAGAAAAAAATTACATTAACTAAGGAAAGGTCACAGTTAGGCAAAGAGGACATCTGACATGACATGTATAATGCACAATCCTCATTGAGGAATGAATGACAGCTGAAAGACTTTAAAAACTGGGGCTGATGAGGTGAAACTGGGAGGAGGTTTACAAGGTAGATGGGCATGGCAGGACTGAGGACTATTTATTCATTACTTTTTCACAAAATGCATATTCATAGATACATATATATGATTTATATGCAGTAATATTTTGTGAAGGCTCTCAGTAACATTTTTATGTTAAAGGACTGTGACTCTTCGAATTGTGTCTCTAAAGCTTCATTCTTTGAAAAAGGGAAGTTGCAAAAAAAAAAAAAGAAAAAAAAAAGCCCAATAATTCTCAGTCGGTTCAACTGGACAGTTTCTTTTTTATAGAAACGTTTCACCCTCTATCTGGAGGGCTTCATCAGTTAGAGGAGTTCCAGTAAACTGTTTCCCCACAAGCAGTAAACACCTTAAGTGTAAAAACAAAAGCATTCTGATATTAATTTTGTACAACCGGTTAAAAACTTTGCAGCACATGTTTAATTTCTGTCTTTCTGATCTTTGTAATTACAGCATGTTTCTGGAAATACTGTGTTACAAACTGAGGCCAAGCAGAAAAGCGTATTTGTTATACTTTAAAGTTTTATTAAAACAGCATAATACTTTAAAATGCACACAAACTACACAAAAGTTTGATACTTTTTAATAGTGTGCTGGTGAGAAAACATGATCCAATGAGAAGATTATTAAACAAAAATCTTTTAAAATGAACTGTTCTCCAACTATTAGTGCAAGTGATTTGCTGGTTAAAAAAGTGAAAATATCTATATTTACACTATAAACAATAATTATAATAATAAAAATCAGTTAATTGCACTTTTGGCCTTTTCTTTTATCTGTGAGTGATTATAGATAAACAGTTGGTACATAAAACCAAAATGTTGTTGTATGACATCATCCTATAGGATTTGGAGGATTAGGTTCAGTGGCACCCTCCAATTATAATTAACTCTACAACCATGGTTTAAATAGGCCTCTAACAAGAGATAATGAACATTTTTATTTCCTCTTGGCAACGCCGAAGTAAGCTTTTTCAATCTCGATGTCAGCCGGGCACGTCTGTTTGAACTCCTCCCTCTCGTAGGCGTTTTGAAGGTATCGCCAAACGCCTGTAAAGTGCGCAGGAATGTCAAAATCGCAGTACTTCTTGGCAGCAACCTGAAATGAATGGAAAGAAAAATCCAAGTGTGATATTTTGTAAATATTTTTTATTGAAAAGACAGGGAAAAGATGAACTCAGAGCTTTATTAGTGAGTTTTAAATTTTCTGAAATACCTAGATGTTTTTTCTGCAAACATTCACCTAAAAACATCACCAGATTTCCAGTAAAAATAAATTAATCTAAATGAAGTGCACTAAACAATGAATTTAGTTGATTAGATGTCTATTAATTTAGAAAATATTACATTATATCTATAAATGGAAAAAAGTATTAAAATATTTCGTTTTGGTTTGTTCGTCTTTCCATACATCCAAAAATCACTGATAATTTCTGTAAAGAACAAATTTTAGGTCAAATTTAGGTCCAGAAGTTAAAAATACTTGTTGCTTGATCAATACTTGACCAAGTCAAAAACAAAACAGAAGAATTAATTCCGTAAGAAACAAAATCTGCACATTCTCTTCTCTTATTGAGTAATGTTCACTTACATTTAGAACTGCAAGCGATACAAGTGGCGACAACAAGCAACTGCTAATGCAGATGTTTATCAAGCAGCCGAAGTGACAAAAAAGTATCTTGATGTTCAAGAAAATGCATTTTGAATAGAGAAGACCAACAACTTTATGTATTGGTACATATTATACTATATACTCAGATTTGTTAAGTAAAATCTACAGACAAAAGTGTTTTTGTTTACACTGAGTGCAGACTTGCATTTCAGAATCTAGAAATCAGCTGAACTACCGGTAATCTCTTTCAAGCTGAAACATCCGATACAGATGAGGATAAACTTTTTAATGTTTTATATACTTTAAGTACCTTAAAGTACTTTAATTTTTTTGAGTGTCTTTTAATTTCAGAGTTGGAAAACACATTTTTAGACTTTAATTGAACTTATTTGGGGTGGTGGTCTTACTGTTTGACCCATTTTTTTTTTTCTTGAGATGAATTTCACATCCATAAATATTTTCCATGATATTTATATTTAAAACCAACGTTCATACCTTGACAGAGGAAATGGTTTCCTAGTTTACCCTTATGAATCAGATCCATCCAACTCTTGACTCCTCAAAGAGTCTTTTTTGTGTAACCTTTTGCAGTTTCAATATGTTTTCGGAGGACTTCAGTCATAAGCATCTCACCCTGATGACATGCAGCTTGGGCAGCAGGTTGCAGTCCGCCAACGTGAGGCGATCTCCATCCAGAAACTTCCTCTTGGATGTGATGATGTTGTCTGTTGAGTTGTGGTCGATTTCCTCGGGTAGGGGTGCATTTAAGTACTCGTCCAACCGCTTGAACTCACGCATCAGGTTCTTCTCCTGCACTAAATGTTTAGAAATAGAGTTTTTCAGTGTAAATGCATGCAGTCGGATGCAATTAATACATACCGTAATTTCCGGACATATAAGTTGCACCTTTTTGCCTAATTTGCATGCCCTGCGACTTATATAGAGGTGAGACTTGTTTATGGATTTTCCCCCATATTATTAGACAAATTTTTGGCTCAGATATGACCGTTTTTCCATTTTGGCAAAAATGGTGCAGGACCACTTTCGGCCGCTAGGGGTGCAGTACCACCTTTGTCCGCTAGGGTACACCAACCGTTCCCACCTCATGTGTCCGACGAGAGCCTCCTCTGGACGGACTCAGTCTGTCGCAGCCCGGCCTCCTGCTCTGGAGGTATGAACTAGCTACTTTGCTGTTAGCTCAGTGTTTGTTAGCAAAATAGGTCAAGAACCACAGGACAGATTTTGATCAAACTTACAGAACGTAATCACTAGATGGATATTTACAACTGATTAGCTTTATGAGATGTTTGAGATAAAATTCAATGTTTTATAGACGTAAATGTGTTGCGGTTAGCTTCGTTGTTTTTCCTTGTACTTTTTCAAAGCGAAAAAATTTAAATCCAGCAGATTTGACCATTACGTGAATTTATTAAGGAACGGTTAAGCTAAGACACATGTTTGCTATAATTTTCAGCAGACAAATAATTGTTTTTACCGTGTTAATCTTGTGAAAAGTCCTTCCGTGCATGCTTCTGTGGTCGTCATTTTCAGCAGGGCAAATGACGCGCTGACGCGTCGCGTAGCGGTGACGCATAATAGATGCGACTTATATAAAGGTGCGACCTGTTTATGGATTTTTCCAATTTATTGACAATAATTGGACAAAGCAACTTATATAAAGGTGCAACCTATAGTCCAGAAAATACTGTACCGTAAATCCCCCAAATATCAAACTCACCAGTATTGTTTGGGCTGTTTTTGATGAAAGCTGAAAACTTTGCAAAGATGTCAGCCCCCACGTCAAACGACTCTTTGTTTACTGGGATGAGATGAGGATACCTTGAGTGTAGACAAAAAGAAGAGAGAAGCCTTGATAGGCACTTTGTTCACAGAGAAAACAAGACGAGCAGACTCCCTCTTCAGCGGCGCTTGAGAAACAATTAAATGCAATAATACCTGGGAGGGGCCAGTGTTTGTTCAAGAAACTCCTCGATCTTGATAAAGTCTGTTTTCAGGGTGCCGTTGTAGAGGAGGAAAGGAGGGTTAGTCCCAGGGGCCAAGTCCTTGAGCTCGGCTGGCTTCCTGGAGATGACAGAACGATGAGGACAAGGAAGCAGAGGAGGGGATTCAGAACAAGCACCAGGCTGTTGAGCCTGTCAGAATCATCACTGTGGATTAATAATATTATATTAACACATACTGTTGAGTTTACACAGCTCTGGGAGTGGTCATCAGTTTAAAAGACCGGTGTGTGTAAGTTATGAATCACCCATTTATCAGCAACCCTTTAAAGTTTCCTGATCTTATTTGCTTCTTGATACTGACCCTGAGAAAACCCATAAGCTTTAATTAAAGAAGGCATTTGTTTTAAAGGGACAGAAATCTCTTTGTACGTGTTGGTTTTTCAGCCTCCTCCCTTTCACCTCCACAAAACACACACGTATTAACTGCTGAGAAAGGGTTTGGGTTACCGTATTTTCCGGTGTACAGGTCGCACCTTTTAATGGTTTTTTTCAAGGCCTGCGACCTGTACACCGGTGCGACCTATACAGTATATGGCTTGTTATCACTTTCGGCGAAACAAATTTTTAAATCCAGCTCATTTCACAATTACGTTCATTTATTAAGGAAAAGTTCAGCTCAGACACATATTTGCTATAATTTTTATCAAACAAATAATTGTTTTTAAGTGTTAATCTTCTTAAAAGCCTTGCTGTGCACTCCTGTGGCAGACATTTGCAGCAGAGCTAAACGTAGGTGCGACCTATACACCAGTGCGACCTATCTAGGGATTTTTCTAATCTATTGGTGATAATTGGACAATGCGACCTATACACCGGTGCGACCTATACACCAGAAAATACGGTACTTAAAACCCCTCTTAATAGTGCTCTATGTACAAGTCCCCATGACCAGATGTTCAGGAAGGTGTTTTTTTTTAAATTAGGTGGAGTGCTTACTTCCTCATATCAACAGTGGTCACTGTAAACTTCACTCCTTTCAACCACAGCACCATGAAGAGTCTTTGGCAGAACGGGCAGTTTCCAACGTTTTCACCATCATGTCCAGCCTAAAAAAGACCACAAGAAATAAAATCAGAGATGTCGTCTCATGTTTGCACCCAACAGAAATGAACTGTCACTATTAAATCTCTTCTGCTGATTCAAATGGACATTTTGGAAGTGAAAGGAGTGTCTGGGGTATTTATAAACCATTTGCTCTGTGGAAAGGGAAATGCAGGCATTATCCTAGAACGGAAAACAGACGCTTACAGCTTGACTCCAATTTTAGCCAGCTCCATGCAGTGTTTTCCAACCCTGTGGTCGCCAAATCAAACTTAAACTTTGTTGAAATGTGAAGGCTGATACAACACTCATGTTTGTCAGCAAACTTGAACAAAGCTTAGCTTGAGACAAAGCTAAGTGACCTTTGAGAAAGCTTGAGTTTAGTTTGACAGCATCTGAGAAAAGGGAGTGATGTAGTTCAAAAAGACTCAAAGTGCTGTACACATAATAAAACAATCATACAGTCAGATAATAAAAGGCGTAAAAATGATTAAAAGTCAACATCTCAGATTCCTGTATAGAGTGTGTTACAGTAGTCCAGCCATGTAAAAAAAAGCATGAATTACTGTTTCAAAATGTCGCTGAGAAAGAATTGGCTTCACTTTAGCCAGTTGCCTCAAATGGAAAAAAAAATAGTTAAACAAAAGCTCTGATCTGGTTTTCTAATTTTAGTCCAGCATAGACTTTGACCCCCAAGTTTGTTGGCCTGATATACTGGTCCAAGGAACCAACATCTACATTGGGAGTCTCAGTGGAGCTTCCAAAGACCATCACCTCAGTCTTTCCCTCATTGAACTTTAAGAAGTTCACAGCCATTCAGGTTTTTATGTCCTCCAGACATGAAAACAGAGGGGCCCGAGAGTTAGTCCTTTTTTTTTTGTGAGACATCTGCACATCATCTGCGTAACAAAGGAGATTCTATATTTTCAACAAACAGAGCCAAGAGGGAGCAGGTAAAGCATGAAGAGGAGGGGGCCCAAAACTGAGCCCTGTGGAACCCCACACAAGAGAGGAGCAGAGGACACGTGGTTACCAAGATGGCCACAGAAAGTACGCTCCTCTAGGACCTAAACCAGTCCAGTGCTGCACCGCTGACACCCCCCACCACCACCACTGTTTCAAACGACAAAGTAAGATGTTATGGTCCACTGTGTCAAAAGCAAATGATAAATCTAAAAGCAAGAGGACAACACAGTCACCAGAGTCCGTTGCTAAAAATATGTTGCTGAAAACCTTTAAAAGGGCAGATTCTGTACTGTGTAGAGATTTAAAACCAGACTGTAAAACCTCGAGGGTGTTCTGTTCTTTCAAACATGCTGACAGTGGGTTGTACACCACCTTCTCGACAATTTGATGTTTCCTAAAGTCAGTTCGCTTGAACTAAAGTAACTCAAAAAGTGAATCCATTGTAGAGGTACACCAATGAATTATTTCCTGAAAGTTTCATCAACATTTGTCTCGTGGTTCTTGAGATATTTTACTAACAGGCATTGCCTCTAAATAGTTCAAATTTTAAACATCACTCAGATAATGGGTTATATGCATCAATGTCTGTAAATCAGACTGAGATATGGCCATTTTTGTGTATTCTAAGCTTTAACTAAGACTTTCTGACAACTGTTTGCGGGACTAAAGTGGGTGTGTCGAGTTCAGGGCTGAGGCCAGTCGCTCTCCGTGCTCCTGGCTTCTTCTGGGCATGTGATGATAACGCTCAGTCAGTCAGAGCTGACTGATAACAGCCTGCTGTGACCCTCAGCAGGGATCCAAACACGTCAACATCAGCCACACGCTGCATGGCACCCATCAGAGTTGTCCTCTGATTGACTCTCAGAAACAAACACTTCCCTGCTAATCCACAATGTTGAAAACTGATATATAAAAAAAGAAAAGAAAATCTGTTTTCCTGCCTTTTTACTTTCAGGACAACAAGATCTTAAACACAAGCAGATACATGTACAGTACTGTGTGATGTCACATATAGTGTGTGAACAGAGCTGAAAAGAATCGACTGACCTTGATGAACAACTCGATGTTCGGTTCCTTTTCTGAGTTTTGTCGAAGTGCCATTTTCTTTGCTTTTATTAATGCAAAAAAAGTTGACTTTTTCCAATCCAATGAGTTGCTGCAGCCAAAGATTCTTCTTTCTTTTGTAGTTTTCAAAAATCCAGAGAGCAGAAGACGAAGCTCATTAAAAAAATCAACAAAAAACAAACAAACTTGAATAAGCGTTGTGGTTTTTAGGAGTGTTTTTAGTCTTATTTGTTATCCGAGGACAGAACAAGACCTCTCGCCCTGCTTGTGTTTGGGTATCTGACTCAGAGCATACAAGCCAAGAGGAGGGAGGCCTTCAAACATGGGCGGGTTACTCTAACATACTCAAACTGTAGGAGGGGAGAGACTAATATAGGCTTCTTCTGGACATTGTGATGCACAGGAACCAAACACATCGAACCACTGAAGGACTCCGGGGTCCAGACATCTGATATAGCAGAATGAGAACATGAGACGTGTGTTTTGGGTACAATAATAATATTAAAAAGTAACTACGGATATTTTCTCTTGGCTCTTATGTAAAAAGTAATTAAACTTTGTTCTATTTATTTATATAAACACATGTAAATTTGTTTCTTTTTACAAATATATGGTTTAGCTAACTGCAAACTGGAAACTGTAAGGTTTTAACAAAATGTGCAGAGAAAAAGGACAGACAGGAACATACTTCAATAACTAATAGTGATTTGTTGCAGTGAAATATCAGTGAGTGCACGTGGAGGAACTGGAACCTGTTGTGAAATAAACATATATTTTTCTTCGTGTTTTATATTTATTTTGAAGGAGTTTTTCATATGGTGTTCAAATTATCAGTTTCTTTTGCAGAGTGATAAAGATTTACTAAAGGACACAGGCAGATCTGTTCTGGTGAGGCTGGGGGATGATAATATGGCTGGCGCCTCTTTGTCCTGTCAGTTTTACGACTTTGTAGAATATATGACTTGGGGAGACCACTCGAGCAAGCTGGGGGAAGGCAGTGGTATTTCCTGTTTTTTTGGCAATAAAGAGGGGACAACAGTCTCTGAAACAAAACCCCCACGGAAGGGTATAAAAAGGTTCGATCCTCCAACAGCAAGGCAGAGAAGTAGTCCACGGATCAGGTTGTATGTCTCTCTCCCCCCACCTCTCTCCCTGTCTCTCTCTCCCCTCCTCCCTTCTTCTGTCGCTCTATCTCTGTCACTCACTCTCTGTCCACTTATTCTAATCCAATATAATGACTTTTGAAATAGAACAAATGTATTCTGTGACTTTTAACTTATGATTAATTAAACTGGTTTGGAACTTTAAGTGAGCGTCTGTCGTGTGTAAGTGTATCTCTCCTTCCTGTTCCAAAGTGAACCAAAAAACGAATTCTGGGACGGATAGTTTCATACGTCAACAATTTGGAGGTTCCTACCGAGATGGTTGCACGCGCGGACAGGAAAGGATGAGCCGGAGTCCAGAGCACTGACTGACCGGTCACCTCTAAAAAAGGTAAGCAGATTCCTGTTTAAACGAAATCTGTGATTGGAAATTTTATAGGCAAATTTTACTCAGTGTATTTGGACTCAATTAAAAGTGGAATTATAAGTTTCCAGCCAAGACTCCAGATCCCAGAGTAAAAACACGCAATGGTCGAGCCAACCAAATGCCGACGGGCGTTTGGAACAGAGGGAAAGGGGTTCTAGGATAAATAAATAATTTATCCGCCGCCGTTTCCTGTAACTCTGAGACTAAGTTCAACTGTAATCTTGTTAGGTTTGTGGCTAACTATAAAACAGTGTCAATTAAATCCACTTATAATTTGACTTATGATAAGTGGAGGCGGGATCTGGTGAGGTGATGTATTTGTATATTACCATGCGTAAATACATTATAATACATTAGGAATGAAGGCATTGAAAAAATTAAACCCACAAACAAATAAAATAAATAAAGTGTGGGACTGAGTGAAGAAAAAATATTGAGGAAAACGCGCTGACTTTCGCTGATAAAATAATCTGATAAGAGTTCCTGGACCAGATAAAAATAGAATAGAATTAGTCACAGAATACTAAATCTTTTTTATGTTCTAAAATAATGGTTTCCTGCCATGTGAGGAGTCAATGCCTGCCTCACCTGCGTGACTTGTCTCTGCTCTCCAAACTGCGTGTGGCTTTCTCTCTCTCTGCAGCGCTGTGCTGCTCTGGACCAGTGGCGGAGTTAGACTTTTATTGCTGGGGGGGCCGAGAGGGGGCCAAAACTATAAGTGGTCCACTTACTACAGCACAGTGGGAAAAATGGTTTTATCCCAATTTTTTGGGGGGGGATTTGTAGACGCTATGAAATTTTGAAACATATTTTTCCCTTAAAATGATACAGGCTCTCAGTTTAAATTTTTGATCTGTGATCTAAATATTTTTAAGTTTAGAAACCAAGTGGTTTTCTAAACAGCTTTAGTGTTTGACTTTGTCCACACTCATAAAATACACAATGAAGTACCCAAAAAAAAAAAAAAATATATATATATATAATATATATAATAATATATATATATATATATATATATACCGGTAAACTTAAATGGTACATATCGCCCCTTGCTGCTTTGAGCATGTAACAGTCACAAGACCACATTGAAATAAGAAATATAAAATATGATAAAAATACATTTCTGTTCATTTTATTTCTATCCAAGACACTATGATAAGAATGACTATATATTTAATATAGGTGGATAGAGTACAGTATCTCTGTTTACAATTCTGGTTGGTGGTGTGCCTCGTGATTTTTTCAGTGAAAACACAGTGTGCCTTGGCTCCAAAAAGGTTGAAAAACACTGGTCTAATGAAAATAAACAGTTTAAGTTAATTAGAATAATTTAAAAAAATAAAAATAAATAAATAGCTAAACAAGAGCATAGTTTTGCTAAATTAGGCTGAAAAGTTGGATTAAAAATGTAGAATTAGCAGAAAAAGCTGAAACAGGCTATATACAGAAATTATTAAGTAAAATACCTTGATATCACAATATTTTTTGCCTCAATAAAAGCACGGTCCTACTTGTTATTTATTTAATTGTTCACATACATAACTTTAAAAAATGGGAGTTAAAACTGCATATTTCTTGGTGCATTTGTGTGTACAACTGGACCAGTGCTCTGTTTTTATTTTTTATTTATTTTATAGACGTTTTAATAAGATATAACACCGCTGCGACTGTTGCTCGCTGCTCTCAGAGCCTCTCAGCTTCTGCCTAGAGAAGCAAGAGCCGCGCGGCCTCTCTCGTCTTCTCCCTGGCTCCCGTTCTGCGGTTACCTTTGGAGTTCTGGTCGTAGACTCAGGGCTCGGTTCTGTCCAGAGAGCACGGGGCACGCGCGCTCAGAGCTCCGCTGCGTGCTCAGAGCTCTGCTGTGCGGCTACCTTCTGAACTCCCGACCCACGGGGAGAGAAAAAGAGAGGGGCAGATCTTCCCGGAGCTTTTGCTAAAAATCTGCTATAAATCATGAAATCATGAAATAACACATTTAGTGTTATTTCTCTATCATATAAATAAACGCTCCTGTATTATTTTTAAATAAACAAATAAATAATGGCGATGCAATTTGAAAACATGGTGAGTCATGGACTTTAAAGAATTCAAAAATGGAAGGAGGAAAATAATGATTACTGTATTTTTAGCCTGTATGACATATTTATGGATTGCTTTTTCTTCTTAAATATGAAACAAACATTGAGGCGCTGAAGTTAGAACAGTTTTATTTAGATACAGCAGTTAATAGAGTAATAAACGAATTCTCCACCTCTTCAGGAGTTGGTGCTGGGTTCCTGAAACACAAAAATAAACGTTACATTAAAACGGTTTACACTTCTCCATTTTAACAGGACTAGATCATTTTCTACAGCGTGAATGTGGGTGAAATGAAAAAATAGAACTTCAGCTCTGGACGAGGGTCTGGTTTTAACCAGGCTAGAAGGCCTCAGGATTGTACGGTTTTTTGAATAAACAAATAAAATATTTGCGGACAGTTCGAGACAAATTAATTAGGGCCGAATGAACCGTCACAGCTGGAAGGATTGATCAAAAAAGATTATGACATTCTATCTCAATAATTTTAGGTTATAACACTTAGATAAACGGAAAAGTAAGAAAATTGCAGTGGACCTCCCGTTAGCATAGCATATGCCTAACAGCG
>JBBPBX010006814.1:15779-36690 GCA_038048925.1 Garcialebias charrua
GACCCGAAGGACGCGGGTTCGCACCCCGGACACTACACACCTTGGGGTGTCTATGAGTGCACACCTAATTCTCCAGCTCCCCGGGCACTTTCTATGGCTGCTCACTGCACCACCTGGTGGTGGTTGGGTTAAATGCAGAGATGAATTTCGTCTGTGTATGGGAAACATACACAGATGACAAAAAAGGACATTATTATTATTATTCATTTCTAAAAAAAATAATTATGATCCTACTTACAAATTTTTGACATACGAGCGGCCCGTAGGTACGGAACTGGCTCGTAAGTCGAGGACTACCTGTATTTGGCAAGAAACTGGTCAGTCTTGACTATTTCTTGCCCTTAATTAATGCATTATAAACAAATTTGAATGATTTATGAAGTGTTGATAGAGGAATTAATAACATATCTATAAACTATTAGCCATTATAAGGGGAACCTTATTGTAATCTGGTACTGACTTTTCTTTATCATTAGGTAACGACGGCTAGAAGCACAACAACCATAAGCATGTAATGCAACAGTGGTGAAGAGAGTCATCTGCAGCTGTTTATGCTCCTGACTGTCATCAAGGGGGATGATCCACAGGTGTGGATAGTTGGCACCATCTTGTGACTTCAGGATGTTGAGAGAACTGAACTCCCACAGAAACCAAATAATCATTTTGGGTACCGATATTTTCCTCAAAGGGGTGAAAGGCTTTCAGTGAGCTCCTCTCAGTGCTTCTGTACTTAGTGTTTTGAATGTTAGCTAAATGTGCATTAAATCACTTTTTTTTTTAAATTGCATGTTTCATCAAATTAAACACCATTTTCTGCTCCTCTGTGCTTCAAGTAGGGCTTGGAGTCCACTCTTGAATCCAGCTATGTGATGTCTGGTGTTTTGAGGAACGTGTGGCATCATGTTCCTCATGTAGTTTTGGATTAATAATAATAATAATAATAATAATAATAATAATGTGTTATGTGTTGTCATCATTGTATGTTCCCATACAATGGTAAAATTGGCTCTGCATTTAACCCAGTGGAGCAGTGGGCAGCTTTAGAAGGGGCCCATGGAGCAATTGGGGATATGATGTCCTGCTCAGAGACACCATGAGATGTGCAATGACTCAGGATCAAACCTGGGACTTTCAAGTCCTGAGTCGGTTGCCCTGGCTCTACCCCATTTCGACCCCCTATTACTTTTATCCTGTAAAATCCACGTTCTACAGTTAATTTCGTATCTTTACATGAGCAAATGCCGATCATGAAACTCTCCAACGTGAGATATGGAAGTCGGGCACCAACGGTTTTCAACAATGATCTTTCTGACCACATGCTCTCAGAGTAAGGAGAGGGGGATTTCTATTGACAAATTCTCTGCTCTTCACTTCCCCTGGAAAAAAAAAAAAGCCAAATGACACGGAAAGATTACGAAACACAGAGAGGAATGCAAAAAAAAAATAAAATGATGTTCTGCCAAACCGTAATCCACGCGCTTGTCTCATTTATTGGCCTGAAAATATTTGGAAAATGTATACTCCGAGGGAGGAAAAAAAGCTCTCCTGTTTTACTGAAATTACCAAGAAATCCTGGAAATTTGATGACTAATAGATCAGTGACTCAGAAACTGAACAGGCTGCTGGAGGAAAATCACCTTCCATTTTTTGTTAAATGACTATAGAACTAAGTTCAGACCTGATATTTTGCAACTCTTTTCAACACAGAAAGACATTCCAGACAGAAAATTCCTCATTTCATCCTCCACTCTCTGTGGGAGGAATTTTCTGACTGTGCGAGGCCGAGGGGAGTATCACTCCTATGGGTTTCTCCTTTAAGGTCATCTGTTTTAATTAAGTTATTCACTGCTGCTGCGGGGTGCACATTCTTTTCATAACCTTTGTGATAAAATATCCGGAAAATTACAAAATATATTTTTGATCATCATCAATGCTGTGTTGGTTTTTCACTTCCTTTTTGTTATGGCAACACCAGCCACATGTTTGGAGAACAAGAGGATGTTAAAAAAAGCAGACAAAGTAAAAGTTAATATTTGTAATAAACTGAGCATTAGTGTAACGGTAATTCAACGTGACAGTTTTCTCAAGAATGATTAGAAAAATAAGATCTGTCAGTTTCGGAACTGCTTTGGGCTCTTTTACTTCCTCTTTTCCAGAGAAGATTTGTGAAAGCTGTAGCTCATGGAGAAAGACACACAGATATCTCCTCCGGACAAACACGACTGCTGGAAGTGACCTCTTGGAAAAAGTGTCTTATCTCCAAAAACAGGAACCCTGACTGAGTTCAAGAGAAGGAGACTTGATTCTACTCCATGTTAAACCCACGGAGTCACACAAGGCCAACACTTTATCCTCCAAACAAAATGCTGCTTTGGAAAAAATACATTAAATTTTTGAGCAAATACCTCTGATGTATATGCAATAAACATATTTTGAATTGAGAATTGCTAACTTTTTTCAACCCAGTTATGCTGTTTAAAGTTGATTGTGTTCAGATTATCATACCAAAACTGACTTTTTTTAATTTGGCTCTAAATCCAAACTAATACAGCTTTATTAATGTTTGTATCTCTATAAAAGATACTTCAGAATATATTAGAATTTCAGGAAACATGTATTCTTTCCAATACATCCTAGAATAAAAGGAAATGTTTCTTTCTTTCAAGAGGAAAATGAGGTAATGAAAAATGGCAGGAACTTCCACAAGTAAATAAAAGTATGGTAGGATGATTGTTTTTGCAAGATGTTTTGATTCAAACCATATGTGCAGAATTTGTTTGTTATGCAATAAAGATTTGATATTAAGATTTTGGGTTTGGTTAGATCAAATGTGCTTTCTAATACAATTTGATATACAGTACATGCAAACTGTACTGATCTGTGAATTTGTTAGTTTGTTAATAGTCTGAGTTTTATGATTTGGTTTATGTATTTTGGGGGGATTCTTCATCGTATCGGTCCTTTGTATTTTGTTCGTGCCATCCACCATGTCTCCCCCAGCTTCTGCTCCCTGAGTCCCCATTTGTTCCTGGTTTCATTGATCGCAGATGCAGACACTCTTCCCATCAGCACCACATGATCCATTTGTTTTTCTACACCAGTTCAGCGTTACACATTTTACATTTCACATCTGGCCTTCCTTGTAATCCTTATAATTTCCACATGATTCTCCTCAAATTATAGGCAAGTAGCCCTTTGGTTTGCTTAAATTAAATTTTACTGTATTTTTCAGACTACAAGGCACACCAGATTATAAGGTGCCTTTTGCGAATCAAAACAGTCAGATAAGTCAAGCTTTATTAAACTCATTTACAATAACTCTCAACATTGTTCAGGTGTACCACATAAAATTGATTCAAGGTCAGTAAGCACAACCATTATTAATACATAAGGTGACTGAAACAGAGAATTTGAACCGTTTTTTTATCTGTAGCAATTATCACTTTATGTTATCATTTTAACAATGTAAAAAGATATAAAAGGGAGAAAGTGGTGAACGTTGAAGTAATCCTGTTTAAAAAAAATGGTTCAAAAAGTGGGAGGTTCACAAATCTATATGATTATATTGAATGTAATATATGTAAAATACATGTATGCTATGTAATATACTGTATATTCATACTATGAGATCAAATAAAACTATTTAAATTAAGAAATAAATCTAAAATAATTCCTAGAAGAACAAGATGCTTTTATTCTTTGTGAGCTGTAAAATTCTAGACACTTGAAAAATATAATTGATATGTAAAAATTAGAGCTCACGCACCGAACTTTGTGGGACTCGATTAATCTCTTCATTTTTAAAATTTGAAAAATATTTATTCTGTGTCATTAAGCTATAGCCCCTTTCATCTCATAAGCCTGCATTATTTTAAATAATGATTTTTGTAAATGACTAAACAACAGATTTTATATTCTGATAGTTTAGAGTAACCAGGATTTTCAAAATGTAAATAAAATATTTAAAGTGGTCTGAAACACAAACGAGAACATCATTTAATAATTTCTGTGATTGTTTGTTGCTCAAAGCAGATAACTCCTCAGACTTTTTTCAGCTGCACTGAAGTCATCCGTCTTTTTATTACTGACTGGGGGGCGGCTGTTTTCGGAGGCACAATGGCTTTATTGACTTTTCACCAAACACAGCAACACTTTGAAAAAAAAAAAAGATAGAAAGCAGAGATTTGTTGCTGGATATTTACAATGACACCAACATGGAGCTCCTGCCTTCTTTTCCTACTTCTGGTTCTGATGCCTGCTACACATTCTGCACCAAATTTTTCTTGTAAGTGACATTTTTTTTAACGGATATAGAAAACTGCTGATGCATGATTTTCCATTTGTGTGTGCGTCCAACAGGAAGTGTCAAAAGGACATTTCCCAATAATCTGTACATCCTGCTGTCTTAGCAGCTGCCGAGGATCAAGCTAAGAGTAAAATCAGAGGCTGAGCAGCAAACATGAACAAAAAGGAACAACTATACTCTCAAACTAATACCTAACATCTGATTATTGTTTATAAGCTGTTCATGTGGTTCCTGTATTGTGACATAATGCTATAAGTTTTTTGTTGCATGTTTTTCTCTTATGAGGTTTGCGTATCTTTAAATCTGAATATTTTGTTTTTCTTTAACTGCAGGGTAATGATAGTTCATTGTGATTGTGAATAAGCGCCTGGTAGCACCACTGTGCAGCAGCACCCCCCACCCCACACACACACTTTGATTTCATATGCAACAACATTATTCTGACACTTCAATCTTGAAGCTTTACCTCCTAATGTCGAATTGTAATTGCGGCAGAAAACTCAGTTAACATTTGAGTTGGGGCCTCACATATGACAAAAATACACACAAACTCAAAAACACAAGGACAGGAAACACACATGGGAGGGGGAAGTCCAGTCCAGTGTCTTTGTGTTTGTCTGCATGATCAAAGTCCAAACATTGTTCTGGAGAGTCACACCCGATGACTAAGACGTGGGGACACCACCCTGTCCACTAACAGGACTGAAAATATCTGACAAGTAACCTCATCGCCTTTTGGACAATGACATCATTCTACATTAAACACTAGCGTTCCTTAAATAAATACATGTCACCTGCTAGCCTGGCCCTCGCCTTCCTGCACAGCTCCGCTCAATTCTCATTTCCCTTCACTGCTCAGTCTGGGACTTCTCCCATAGACAACGATTTCTCCGGTAGATTTTTGACCGGACCAATCAGAGAACAGAAGGGGCGGAGTTTTTGGCCCCTAACCCACGCCCCCACCTGTCCCAGCGCAGCCAGCGAGCAGCCGCATGTTCTCATTCAAAGCGATGCAAAGCGATGCAGGACTGTTTTATATGTGACACAAATGTGTTAAATTCCCCTTCTTAATCCCTTATCTGGAGTTTTCTTTTGTTTTTTTGCCAAAAGTCAAGTGATCGCTCCCTCCTCCTCCTCCTCTCTCTCCGCTGAGTGCAAAGAATAAGGAAATGACTGAGGTTGTCACGAGAGAATTAAACTAGGGTTTTACGTTGCTGCCCGAGTCCCTGCATATTTTCTGGTCTTCTGGTGTGCTGGACCAGCGCTACATGGTTTTATTTTATTTTATTAGAACGTTTTATTAACATATAAACACAGAATATGCAGCGGCAGCGAGAGACTGCAGCAGGAGGCGGAGCTTAAGTCAAGTTCGGCAGAGCACAGAGGGGGAGGGAGCAGAATGCTTTTCCCTGTTCAAAATTTTTCTAAGATCCAATGGTTTTGTTCCTCAGGCAGAGGCCACGCCTCCAGCAAGAATCATTTCTCTATGGAGAAAGTCCAGACCCTAGTACGAAGCGAAGTGAAGGACAAGGGTCTGGTTTTAACCAGGCTAGTCACCTGCCAGTTTTAAACTAAGATCATCTCACGTTGAAGCGCCGCTTTGTGCACTCTCGCGTGACATTGTGACGTACTGCATGACGTCACGCTCAGAGGACGTGTTGAGGATGACTCTCAGCTACTACCACACCTAAATCTTAGCTCCAACAGTTACAGCCATTTTGAAGGTCTGTAGCAGCCATCTTGAATGGGATTCACCTCCAACGTTGAGCACTACTTTCCAATTGCTTCACTGAAGTTTGTTCATGGAATATTTTGCTAGACACCCATACACTCTCAGACACAGGCAAAAATGTTACTGTCTGCCTTTACTGTTCAGCAGCTGGCATTAATTGACTCCTCCGCCCATACCCATACGGCTTCATTTTGAATTAATCTGACAAAAGAGATTTCAGTTGGACGTGAAAACGGCCTTATTTGTAATGACTAAATGAACAGACATGAAACTCAGGGGGAGTGGTGGTGCAGAGGTTAGATAAGGTGAGCCTGTGTTTGGAAAGTCACTGGTTTGACCCCCTGGATTGACATCTAAATATGGATGTAAAAGGTGAAGCACCCACACCTGCTTCCACCCTCATTTGGTCCACTCTGGGCCCTTGAGCAAGTCCCTTAACCCCCTCCATTCAGGCGCCCTAGATATCAGCTCTCTGCTCCACATTGAGGGCTGTGGTAGCTCGGTGGTCTGTGGTTGCATTAAGAAGGACACCTGTAGCTGAAAGAAGACATGAAGCTCTAATTTTACTGTCCTCAACATCTTGTGTTTCAGTGTACCTCCACAGTATTCTGAAGAACCACACAGCTCATGCATGTGAAGGAGAAACTCTCATCATCAAGTGTCCCTCCAGGACGTCTGTCTCCGTCCTGTCAGCCTTCTACGGACGACGTGTTCCTAATGAATATTTATGTCCCTCAGCAAACACAAACATGACGATGGAGGAGGACACTGAATGCACCTCCTCTGTTGCTCTTCAGGTACATAAATGGCATGAACGTGATCTGCTGTTGGACTAACCGTCGCGTAGCATTGAACACACATTGTCCTGCTGTTGCAGAAGGTGCTGTCAGAGTGTCAGGACCAGCAGTCATGTTACATCCCCATCCTCGCTCCAGTGTTCGGACCGGATCCGTGTCCGCTCACCACCAAGTATCTTCTGGTCTCCTACAAGTGTCGACCAGGTAAACCAAGTAAAAATGCTAAACTGACAGAATATAAGCAAATAAAATCTTCAGTACCGTATTTTTCAGAGTATAATAATAATAATAATAATCATTTTATTTAAAAGCGCCTTTCATGACACCCAAGGACACTTAACAAACCAACACAGTGAATACAGAGCAAACATTATCAGCGACAAATTGAAATATAAAATACATAAAGGATATAAAATGGAAGATAAAAATACATTTAGTAAAGTTAATGATAAGCTAGTCTAAAGAGATGTGTTTTCAGGGCAGTCTTGAACAGAGAAAGGGAGGTGGTGTTTCGAAGGTCGGGCGGTAGAGCGTTCCAGAGGTGAGGGGCAGAGCAGGTGAAGGCCCTGCTCCCCATGGTGGAGAGGCGGGCAGAGGGTACATGGAGTTGTAGTGAAGAGGAGGACCTGAGAGAGCGTGATGGGATGGAGATTTGTAGGAGGTCAGATAGATAAGGAGGGGCAAGGTTGTGGATAGCTTTGAACGTGAGGAGTAGAATTTTGAAGATGATGCGTGATTTAACCGGGAGCCAGTGGAGCTGCTGCAGGACAGGAGTGATGTGATCATAGTAGGAGGTTTGAGTGATGACACGGGCAGCTGAGTTCTGGACCATCTGTAACTTGTGGAGAGATTTGTTGGGGAGGCCGTAGAGAAGGGAGTTGCAGTAGTCAATACGGGAAGTCACAAGACTGTGCACCAGGATGGCTGTGGAGCGGGGCGTGAGAGAAGGACGGAGACGGTTAATATTACGGAGGTGGAAATAGGCAGACCGAGTAATATTGTTGATGTGTGAAGTGAAGGAGAGAGTGGTGTCGAGGATGACACCGAGGCTCTTGACCTGAGGGGAGGGGGATAGCAGAGAGTTGTTAAGGGGGACGAGAAGATGTTCTGATTTTGAAATAGAGTTTTTGGTACCGACGAGAATGACTTCTGTTTTGTTGCTGTTTAGTTGAAGGAAATTGTTAGAAAACCAGTGATTTAGCTCGTTGAGACAGTCGGTGAGGATGGAGGGTGGGTGGGTGGAGTTTGGTTTTGATGACAAGTAGAGCTGCGTGTCATCAGCATAGCAGTGGAAATGGATGCCGTGTTTGCGGAAGATGTGGCCTAGAGGAAGGAGGTAAATGATGAAGAGGAGGGGTCCGAGGACAGAGCCTTGGGGGACACCCGTGGAGACAGGGGAAGACTGGGAACGGAAGGATTTAAGCTGAATGAATTGAGTGCGGTCAGAGAGATAGGAGGTGAACCAGTCTAACGGGGTACCTGAGATGCCAATGGAGGTTAGTCTGTTGAGGAGGATAGAATGACAGATGGTGTCGAAGGCAGAACTTAGATCAAGAAGAATGAGGATGGACAGAAGACCAGAGTCAGCAGCAAGAAGAAGGTCGTTAGTGATTTTTACTAGGGCTGTTTCGGTGCTATGGTGGGGGCGAAATCCAGATTGAAACTCTTCATAAATGTTGTTGTTGGACAGGTGAGAGTGAAGTTGACTAGCAACAGTTTTTTCAAGGATCTTGGAGATGAAGGGCAGATTGGAGATCGGACGAAGATTACTGAAGTTGGTGAAGTCAAGACCTGGTTTCTTGATGATGGGGGTGATGGCAGCAGATTTGAAGGCTGTGGGAACAGTGCCAGAGGTTAGGGAGGAGTGGATGATATTAGTGATGATAGGGAGCAGAGACGGGAGACAGGATTTAACAAGAACTGTGGGGAATGGGTCAAGTTGACAGGATGAGGACTTGGACTTGCTGATAATGTCTGCAATGTTATCAGCAGGGGGGAGGGAGAAGACAGAGAAAGGGAGGGAGGGAGGGGGGAGTTCAACAAGGATGCTGGGGGCAGTATTTGGTCCAAGGTGTTTATGAATTGAAATAATCTTTTCATTGAAATATGACATAATGGAGTTGCAAAATTCTGTGGAAACCATGTGAGAGGGCAGGGAGTTAGGAGATGAGACAGAACGGTGGAGGAGAGAGAACAATGTTTTTGAATTACCAACATTAGAACTGATGATGTCTGAGAAGTAGCTGGATTTGGCTAAGTATAAGCCGCATCAGTCCAAAAAAGCATCATGAAGAGGAAAAAAACATCTACAGTAGTCCTCGACTTACGACGGAGATCCGTTCCTACGCTGCGTCGTAAATCGAATTTCGATGTAAGTCGGAACATACGTAAATACTTCACCTTATATGTACAGTACTGTATTTTATCAAGCACTTAGCCTAACACAGTACCCTACATAATTATCAAAACACACATACATTTGGGAGCCATAATGAAGGGAAAAAAAGAGCTAATTTCCTACTGGTATGCTGGTGAAGCCGTTTCTCCATCCCTCCTTTGTATTCTCCATTGCGTTTACATCGTAAAACCGCCGTCCAGCTCGGTCCATCCTCTGTACAAATTCGTTTACGACGTAAAACCACGTTCACAGTACACACAGTAACAGTAAGTTGTACTATGTACAGTTTTGTTTTTTGAATGTCCAGAGGACCAGACTTAGCTTTTATAGAGTACAGGGCAGCTGTAGCCTCCGTAGCTAGTAAAACCGGAAACTGTGTAACTCGTCTTTTCAAAATAAAAATTTCAAAATATATACATGTATATATATTTTTTAATGGGATATGCGTCGTAACCGTGAAACGTTGTAACTTGAGACCGTCCGTCGTAAGTCGAGGACTACCTGTATAAGATGATTCGGCGTATAAGTTACATTTATTTAATGGTCAAAACAGCTTCATTTTGCTTGGGCGGCACGGCACCATCCATCCATCCATCCATCCATCCATCGCGGCCAGAGTCGTGAGCTCTCCAGTTCACTTGCACCAGCTGAGTGAAGCAGTTGCAGTTCTTCAAAATTTAACAAGATTAACACCTAAAACCAATTATTTGTTTGCTCAACATTATAACAAATGTGTGTCAGATTAACTTTTCTTTAATAAATGCACTTTAATGGTCAAAACAGCTAATGTTCGTCTGGGCGGTGCGGCGCAGTGCCATCCATCCATCGCGGCTGGAGACACGAGCTCTCCAACGTTCCTCTGTCTGCACCAGCTAAGTGAAGGGAGCGGGTACGGGAGGACTCGCTGTTCTAGTTCTTCAAAATTTAAATTCAGTCAAAAATTGTGTTATGAATATGGAGGGAAAAAAACCATACTAGTCGCAGGACTGACAAATCTGTGCAAAAAAAAAACCTGTGACTCATACGCCGGAAAATACAGTAATTCTCTATATGTTGTCCGCCTTTTATGCATGGAATAAATTAAAGTAAATTCTTGAACCTGATAAAGTTTGACAAAACTGTTTGAGTCTTTCTAAACAGACTGAATCAACACCGTCATCAACACAGTCTTTTATTTTGTCATTCAACAGCAGCATCTGTCTTCATTTCATCAGGAGTGCTTCTGGTGCACATGCTTGCAAATTCACATTTGTTAAGATGCTAATCCACTTTGGACTAACTACAGTACTACTTTTGATCCCTTCTGTTTTTTTATTTTTTAGTTAGAGCATTTTTTTTGTATATAAATATATTTTGATTTGGAATAATGCTGTAAAATAGACAAATCAATCTACAGTGGTTGTAACTGAAAGGTTTTGGGGTAAAAAAAAACATAATAAAGACAAAAGCTCACCAGCTTGCCTGATTTTTTCCGTGGGCGATTGCACTTACCTCATATTTCATGAGTCACAAAGGTTAGACCATGACTGAAAGAATGAAAACCAGGGGGTAAGTCAGGCTCAGACTCAGAGACAGGATGAGGAGCTCCATCATCGGGGGGAGGCCAGAGTAGTGTCGCTGCTCCTCCGTTTCGAAACGAGTCAGTTAAGGTGGTTCTGGCGTCTGACTAGTCTGCATCCTGAAAGCTTTCTGGGCATGACCCACTGGGATTAGAGCCCAGGGCAGACCCAGAACTTGCTGGAGGGATTGTGCAACTTCTCTAAAATGGGAATGTCTTGGGATCCCCCAGGAAAAGCTGGAGCGTTGATGAAGAAAAGGATGTCTGAGGTTCTCTCCTGGATCTGTTGCCTCCACAACTTAATAAGTAAAAGGAGATGGTTGTGCGTTCTCTTCCCAAGGCCTGGGAGCTTGAGGGTTCTGTGGAGTATCTTAGCCTGTTCCTATGACTGCACTCTTCATCCAGTTTGGGGGTCCCTGCACCCTGCGACCTCTGGCACCACTGAGGCCTTGACTCTCTACACAACTTTTCTTTCCTCTTTCAGCCCTTGGTATTTCTCATGTTACTTCTTGATGTCACAGTCACTTGGGATTGGTACATCTATCACCACTGCCCTCAGCTGGTTAGCCATCAGCTGTTGGTCAGTCTGGATCTTGAAGTCCCACAGTATCTTAGTCCTGCCATTCTCCACTGCACTCGATGGAAAAATGTCCATTCCGGTCAGCGCTACGTTGATGTGTACAGTGCCTCCCTCCTTATCGGAGCATGAGACCAAAGAAATGACTCTCTTTGATGGTCGAAGCCTCCTCCAGCTAAATAAAAAGCCTCTCCACTGTTTGAAAAAAGTAAAACTGCAAACCCAAAGCTTTGGTCTTGTCTAAAAAAAAAAAAAGAAAACGTTTAAAATGACTGATCACCCACAGGATATGGTGGGTTGAGCCTGCAGGACCCGTTCTCTGCTCAGTGGGTCAGACTTTTTACTTTTGGGCAGCATAAGGGAAACTTACCATCTTATAAATATACTATACAGGTAGTCCTCGACTTATGACGTAGATCCGTTCCTAAGCGGCGTCATAAACCGATTTTCGACATAAGTCGGAAACATACGTACATACTGCACCATATACATGTACAGTACTGTATTACCAAGCACTGAGCCTATCCTAACACAGTACCCTACATAATTATCAAAAAACACATACGTTTGGGAGCCATAATGAAGGGAAAAAATAGTTAATGGCCTACTGGGAGCTGGTGAAGCCGTCCTCCTCGGTCCATCCGCCGTATTCCGTTTAGGACATAAAACCGCATTCACAGTACAGTACAGTATTCCTCTGCCCCTGCACCGCGTACAGTACAATATTTTCCGCCAATGCGCTACTGCTTTACGACGTTTACAACGTAAAACCGCATTCACAGTAGAGTATTCCTCCGCCGCTGCACCGCGAACAGTACAATATTCTTCCGCCGCTGCGTCACGACGTTTATGACGTAAAACTGCTTAACTCGAAATAAGGCTTTTCATAGTAAATGGGAGATGCGTTGTTACCATGAAACGTCGTAACTCGAGACCGTCGTAACCCGAGACCGCCGTAACCCGAGGACTACCTGTATTTACCAAAGTTGCCAAAAAGTGCTTCTTTTTGTGTCTTTCAGAGCACCACCGCACCAGACTCGTGTGTGAAAATGAGCGCCTGAGGCTGACGTGTAGAAACGAGACCGTCCTCGTCATCTACTCAGCTACATTTGGACACTTGCTGCACAGCAGTCCTCACTGTCCCGAAGAACCCGGATCACATACTGACATGGGTTAGAAACACCCATTCATCGTCAAACAGCAAAACATTCAGATTTTCACCATTTCTGTTCTCATTTTCGTTGTTCCAGAGTGTTTGTCACCTGTGGCTCTGAGGAGGGTGTCTCGTAGGTGTCACGGCAGAGCAAACTGTTCAGTCCTTGCAGATACTCACACCTTTGGGGACCCTTGCTTTCCCGGCACCAGGAAGCACCTGCGGGTGTCCTTCACTTGTGGTAAAGAACAAAACAGACGTTATTGTTTGCTGCTGAGGCGAAGTGGGTTTCAAACATCTCTCATTTCTTTTTTAGTGCCCAGATATCTTCTAGAGGATGTTGGTCGAGGGTCAACAGATCCTTTCATGATCTCCGATTACACACATGGTAAGACTGGCAATGATTTGTTTGTGAAGTTTTGCTACTTTCTAGAGGCTGACAGGTCCCTGAGCCCAGACCCCTCTCCCCTGCAGGTGGATGGTACACTGGCCCCACCTATAGGCCTCAAAATGTGTTTGTAACCAACTGTCTGGAGGTGATTGAAAAAATACTGGGTAGGTAGCCTGATGCATGCTCAATAATCCAGATAGAAAAATCTAAAAAAGTTAAAAGTTAAGTCTTGTCCTCTGGACATTCAAAAATCAAAACAAAACAAAACAAAAACATTGTAGAAACGAAAGAAGTCTTTTGGACAAAAGACGAAACATTTCTACAATTGTTTTGTTTTTTTGAAAGTCCAAAGGACAAGACTTAACTTTTTTAGACTGGGTAGGTAGGTGCACTGGTATGGAGGGTGACATGCAGAGGCGGCTCCAGGGGGGAGCTAGGGTGTGCTATAGCTCCCCCTGGAAAAGTCACAGCACCCCATTAGCACCCCCAAGAAAATATCAGATTATTTTCTTTTTCATCTGAGTTAATATTCTTTAACATGTGGTTGTTGTGATGTTTTCCTTGCAAAACACAACTAATAATAAATAAATAAAATCAGTGATTATATTGAGTAAATAAAACAATCTGATCCACCAGCTGAAGCTCAGAAAGATGAGTGATGCTCTCAACACTGACACAGTAAGGAGCAGAAACTGGTGACATGATGCCTCTGGTTATGCCATTTTTAGCTAATGCAACTTGATAAATCATTTCCTGGCTTGTAGTGTTAATAAATGATTTTATCTGATCACTTTAAATAACTACTTTCAACCAAAATCCAAAATAAACTGTTCATTAAAATAGTCTAACTGTATCTGAATTCATGCGTGTATAAAACTGAAATAATTCCTGTTCAAAAAGTTAATTTTGCCTTAGACAAGAGAATTAAGCCTTGACTGGTTCATTATTATTATCACTGAAGTAGAATATATTGATAAAGTTGTTGTTGGTCAGTAAACTGACCAGACGGTGTCCCATTTTAATGAATGAAAAATAAATAAAACAAATGTAGTGGGGCTGAGATGGAAAAGGTGTCACCCTTCTTCCTCCATCTCACTCTTCGTTATGGCTACAAGCTTCTACCCTGAGGTTGTTAGACTCATAAACCCCTAGTCTGAATTATCACTGTGAAAACAAATCACTGTAATACCATTTGGTTATGTGCTGCTGATCTATTTCATGTTGCTGTGTTCACTCATCCTCATCTGCTCACACAGACTCATGTTCGTGCTGCTGTTTGGTGCATTGTTTCGTACTAGTAGTGCTTAATTTTAATTCAGGTCTCGGATCTTTTCACCGATTTTCGTTACAATTTGTATTTTTGTTGGATGTAACTGGGACCATGTGTACATAGTTTCGTTCCACCTTATGTACCACATGTGATGTGAATGACAGTAAATACACATTGACCTTGAAAACTGAAAGAACAAATGATCCTTCGTAGCACCCTCAGTAAAATGCTTAGCCCCCCCTTAGCACCTGCAGAAAAATATCTCTGGAGCCGCCACTGGTGACATGTGACAAAATTAAATAAATAAATACAATAAATCATTCAATAAAGAATTTAAATGGTACATTTATTTATTTCATGGGACATTTAATCATTGAATTGTATATTTAAAGGTCCACTGACATGATTTTTTTTACTATTCATAAAATTGCTCATTATTTTATCATTTAAATATGTTCGTTTTTGCAAACAAAATGATAAATCACTTTAATTTTGCTTTAAAAGTGATTTTGAACTTCAAGACGTGTTTAATCGTGGGAAATCCGATTACACACGAACGCACCATCTGTGACGTAACACTGGGCAGAGGGCTCCTGTCTCTTTAATAGCGGACAATTGAAAACCCGACGAATTTAGCAATCTATGTGAAGATTTCAGCTACAGTACTTGTCTTCATTTTGGGAAGCAGAAAATAGTTTGGGTGATGGAACAAGAAACAACATGATCTAATTTAGGTCTGATGCTGTATCATAGATCATATCATGTATCATAGAAAATATTGAAATTCACTTTACACGGTCTTTAAAGACCGTGTAAAGTGAATTTCAATATTTTCTTCAATAAACATTATAAATGTCATAATTGTAATCTTGTAAATGAGTAAAAAGTCTCAAAATTGTAGCTCAATTAATTTTGGAGTTATAGATCAAACTTTGTTTAAAGATATGTCTGCTTCAGGATTTTTTAGGCGTGGTTTAAATGTGACCGCGTTTCGTCACGCGGTCTAAAGCCCCACCCCCTGCAGCTCCAGCCGTATAAATTCGTTCTTCGCATCGGTGGAGCCATTCACTCGCGAATCGCAGATAGCATCAGATAGCAATAGCATAGATATTTTGTTCATTGTTAGCTAGCTAATCAATTATGCCTCGTTCCTGCATCTTCCCTGGATGTCGCAATGGTCAGGGCACCCGCTTGGTGACTTTATTTAATTTATTTTATTTACTTGATCTCTGCTGCTGTCAGCCGCGGACACACAGAGTGGACCTCACATCCCCCGCGCGCAGCCACTGACACACAGAGTGGACACACCGTCCCCCGCGCGCAGCCACTGACACACAGAGTGGACACACCGTCCCCGCGCAGCCACTGACAAACAGAGTGGACACACCGTCCCCGCGCACAGCCACTGACAAACAGAGTGGACACACCGTCCCCTGCGCACAGCCACTGACAAACAGAGTGGACACACCGTCCCCGCGCACAGCCACTGACAAACAGAGTGGACACACCGTCCCCGCGCACAGCCACTGACAAACAGAGTGGACACACCGTCCCCGCGCACAGCCACTGACAAACAGAGTGGACACACCGTCCCCGCGCACAGCCACTGACAAACAGAGTGGACACACCGTCCCCGCGCACAGCCACTGACAAACAGAGTGGACACACCGTCCCCGCGCACAGCCACTGACAAACAGAGTGGACACACCGTCCCCGCGCACAGCCACTGACAAACAGAGTGGACACACCGTCCCCGCGCACAGCCACTGACAAACAGAGTGGACACACCGTCCCCGCGCACAGCCACTGACAAACAGAGTGGACACACCGTCCCCGCGCACAGCCACTGACAAACAGAGTGGACACACCGTCCCCGCGCACAGCCACTGACAAACAGAGTGGACACACCGTCCCCCGCGCACAGCTGCTGTTATGTATCTGTGTGATTTCACATTGTGTGCTCACATTCTAAGAAAATAAAAAGTTTGACGAATATTTTGCTGACAATTGCTTTTCACTGACCTCTTTGGTTTCCTATATTTTTATCTGGAGGTTCAAATGAGTAGGGCTGGAGAACTCCTATTAGGCTGCCAGCCTTCGCGAACATCTTCAGGGGGCAGGACACGGGGGCAGTACTGCGCTGAAACCACGCCCACGCGCTGACACGCCCCCAGCGTTTCAGACCAGGGCACAATTATGTTTTTTCATTATTTTTGAGACTTAATTTTATAAGGAAAACAATGTTTTTAATCAGTCAGATTTATATGGGTGATTAATAACACATATTTATGCCGTGTGACAAACTCAAAACACACATTTAATTTCACTTTACACGGTCTTTAAGGCCCCAGTATAGCTCTGCGTTCGGCCGAATGCCGCTCGACGCCGTTCGAACGCAGAGGCACAAGCCTTTGAACGTGGGCGCAAACGCGCCAAGCTCACATTNATACACAATATGTCTTGCATTAAAATACAACTAAATACAATTCTATATGTTGTGGCAGGTTTGGGATTACAGGTTTGGGATTACATCCACGCACATTGGTTTATTATATCTTTATCTTTTTTTAAACACACTTTGACAAAGCAAAAAGAGTAGGCAATTTTGTTGAAAAGAATGACTCCTCTTAGAGCTGTCATTTCTAACCTGGGCTCGAAGATCGGCCCAGTCTGACATGACTCGAGTTTCAGCCAGCCCGTTAAAATGTGCTAGGTGGTCGGGCCGAGTAGGTGTCGGGCTTTTGATTGCGTCATGGTGAATCCAGACCGAATGCGTTTTCTACTGCAGGAGCGTCCGGTTTACAAGCAAAGTCAATGGGGGACGCACCTCCAGGCGCCTCCTGGCGTCTGGCGTCACGTCGCGTGCGTGTTGAGCGTGCTGGAGAGCGTTTTCCGTGCACGTGAACCCGCGTCAGCCTCCAAAGCCCGCCTCCAACATGCTGAAGATTTTCGCCGTTCAAACTCGTGAACGCGTGTCCGACCAATCAGGAGAGTCGGGTGGAGGAGAAAGGGGGAGTCCGCTATGTGACGCGGAAACGAGGGGGCGGGGGTAATGCGCAGCAATGTGACGTATTGTTTGAGGGACACAGGAAAGACCCGCGAGGTCGTGGACTATGGAAGAGAAACTCATTGTAGCTGTGTGTTCGCGACAATTCCTTCACGACCAGTCAAGTCTGCTCTACAGGGACAAAAATAAAAAGCTCCTTGCCTGGCGGAGTGCAGAGAGGAACTCGGTGTACCGGTAAGCTCCTCCCCCCCGCCGCCGCAACGCAGCCACAATTTCACGTTCTGGTTTGGACACCACTGGGTCCAGTGCGTTCACTTGCGTGCGTGTTGAGCTTTTTTGCCGTTGAAAATCGCGTTCGGTCTGGATGTACCATCAGTGCACATGTGCAGCTAGTGATCCAATTATATGGCAACATGGCTTGCCATACTTTCACCAGCCACGCACGGTAATTTGCGTGCTAGCTAACCGGCCTTGAAAGAGGTAAAATAAAGTTCAGTTAATTTTCAGATTGGACTATACTTGCAGGAAGCAATCAATCGCCCAAAAGGACGTTCATTCAGCCGCTGCACTCAACAGACGCTTGCGGCTGACAATCCAAACAGGTGAGATCCCAAAGCAGACATGTCAGAGCAGGGCTCGTGTCTGAATAATGCAGAAGGCAGGCAGAAGCAGGGATTTAATGCACTTTGACGGTCATGAAAATGACAAACGCCCCCTCAGCTCCGATCTTCTGCTCCCTTTATTCAGCCGTGCATGTCTATTTATTTATATGCTGCCTTTCATGCTGTGAAGGAAGGTTTTGTTTTTATTAGTGACATCTAGTGTTTGAGAGGAAAATTGCAGCATTCTTGATTAAAACAGCTACACGCCGCTCGACGCCGTTTGAACGCAGAGGCACACGCCTTTGAACGCGGGCGCAAACGCACCAAGCTCAAATTTTATGACCACGTACGCAAGCGCATTGTCTCACAATAAACTGCCCGGTGCCGGACTGTTTTGTATGTGACACAAATGTATTAAATTCCCCTTCTTCATCCCTGATCTGGCCTTTTCTTTTGTTTTTTGCCAAAAGTCAAGTGATCGCTTCCTCCTCCACTGACTCCATGACTGAAATGATGAGGAAATGAATGAATTTGTCACGAGCGAATTAAACTCGGGTCCAGCGATGGCTGCGCGAGGTTCTGCAGATTTCCTGGTGTGCTGGACCAACGCTCCCTGTTTTTATTTTATTTTTTAGAAATTTTTATTAACATCGCCGGGCTATGGGCTGGCTGGCGCTCTGGTGCCCAGCTCTGGCCGGGGGCTCTCGGCTCGCTGGTGGGTTGGGGTTCATATGCTGGGGGGTGGGTGTCTGGGGGCGTGACTGGTGGCCAATGGGAGGGGGCGGGCAAACCCAGCCTGGGTGTCTAATGTGTTATGTGTTCTGAAAGTTGTTAATATGAAGGGTGGGTATAGTATTTCTTCTGGGGTGGGGATTAGGTGGATGTCCTGGATGATGGTCTTGGACTATACTTGGCCGGTGTGCGGGCCCCGGTTGGGGCCTGTTCTTGGTGCTTCCTGGCTCTGTCGACGGTTGGGCGGGCGCTCTTGGCCGTGTCGTCCATGTGGGATTTTGTGTCCTCTTGGACGGCGGGCTGACTGCGGTTCGCAGGGGTCGTGGCGGCCCTGGCGGGTGTGGGCTGTTGGTTCTGCTGTTGGCGGCCCTCGGGGCCGTGTCCCTCTCTGGTCTTGGCTCAATGTCCTGGCGGTCGGAGAGGTGTTTCCTTTACCTCGCTCCTTGGGTGGACCTTGGCGAGCTGGGGGGTAAGCAGGGTCAGCGGGGGAGCTGACTCGCTGTGGGAGCACTGTTCCTGCAGTTATTTTTCTCCCCATCCCTCAACACGCACCTCCGCCCTCTTCATCTTAAATTAATACATGTAGGGAATTTGGGTCTCGGGTGTGCTGCAATGGTTTTACATCTCTGTTGTTAAGAGCACCTGGGACTCAATTTTATATACACTTTAGACATTCATTCATAAACATCTTCATAAAAGTCACATATAGGGAAGGAGTGAGCACTATGGCTATGGGTGGCGGGATGACATCAATCTCGCCCCCATGCCTATGCTCACTCAACATTATGCATTTAGACAATTAGGGCCTGGGTTAGAGTTGGAGTGGAGGGGAAACTGGTATAATGCCAGCCTTTGCTCCTTCTCTTTCCTTTTTAAATACACTTTACAACAACACTCACCAACAGTACATTTGGGGACGGGGGTGTGTGTGTCGGGGTCTTGATTTGTTAATTTCAATTTTATTTATTATGTATTTATTTATATATTATTTATTTATTTTTCTCTTGCCCCCCTGGTTGCCTTGCGGACATTCTGGGGGTGGGCCGTCAGGGGTTGTGCTGGGGAGTGGGGGGGTTCGGGGCCTGCGGGTTCGCCGTGGGCGGGGCTGGCAGTGGGCTCCCTCTGGGGCTGCTTGGGCTCGGGTGTCCTGTCCTGTCCTGTCGGCAGGGCGCGGGGTGTGCCGGATCTTGGACGTCTGCTGCTCTCCACCCCAGAATGAATGGGTCTACCTCCTGGGTTTGGATGTGGGCTGCCCCATGTAGGTAGCAGGTACATGTCTTGGACCTAGGGGGTATAGAGTGTGCATCGGGATTATGAATGGAGCGTGTCGTTATTGTTTGTCTTTCTGTGACTGAGGGTGAGGATGAGGGTGGGTCTGAATGAGTGTGTCTGTGTATGAATGTTTTAGTGTCAGGCTGGGACTTGGACTGCCCCCTCTCTGATACTTCTGAGGCTACCCAGTGTCGCGCTCCTGCCACGTGGCCCCCTGGTGGGTGTTCCTCTGCCTACGGGCGTGCTTGGGGCCCTCACTATCTGGGGCTGGGCGCTTGGGCGTTTGTCAGCTCGGCCTGGTGGCTGCCTGGTGGGGCTCGGGTCCTCTGGTCCTGTCAGGTCTGGACCTGAGGGATGGGCGTCCCCGGTGCCCGAGCCTCGGTGACCGGCCCTGGGGCTACGTCGGTGCGGCGGGCTCCGGCGGGGGCCTGTGTATTGTCGCTGTTGACCCCGGGGGGTCATTGTGTGTGGTCCCTGGTGGGGTTCGTCCGGTTCTTCCACTTGGTCGGATCTGGGGAGTGGACGAGTGGCTCGTCCTGTTCGGGTGGTCCTGGGGACTCTGGGCTCGGGGTCCTTCCTGGGGTCTTGGGCTTTGATCGCCCCTTCGTCTGTCTCGGGCTTTGGGGGGACGGGTCTCTGATGCTTCACAGTTGCTACTAAATGTTCTATTGGAGGAACCTCATTCACTTATGCATGCTCACAACCACACACAAATGGATGCAGGGATGTATAGTAGATGTATGTAGATGGGTATATAAATGAATATAAATATATATGTATGTATATTGTATATATATTTGTAGGTATGGGTATGTGTATTTATAGAAATATTTGCAAGGTCATGAATATTATCAGTCTTTATGCTTGTATGTTTCGTTGTTGTGTTCTGTCATGTGCTTTGCAGGATTGTGGACGGAGGTTTGGTGTGTTTGCCTTGTGCTCTTTCTGTGGACAATTGTTGTTTTGTTGTTTTGTTTTGTTTTGTTGTCTCACTTTCTCTTTTCTTTCTTTCTCTCTATTAAAAAAAAAAAAAAAAAAAAAAAAAAAAAAATACATATTGGAGTGAGAGGATGGCTATAAGGTGTGAAGGGAGGCCATCTATAAATGGAAAAAAAA